>JAOVVA010000017.1:3697899-3714368 GCA_028565275.1 Leiocassis micropogon
GGTGTGAGAGAAGAGGATGCAGAGGATAGGGTTGGATGGAGGCAGATGATTCGCTGTGGCGACCCCTGAAAGGGAACTGCCGAAAGACAAAGAAGAAGTAAATCTCTATATACAGAACTATAAACTCAGGGGAATATACTGTAGGATACCAACTTTTTTTTCAAAACAAGAGCTTGTTTAATGAATGGTTAACTGTTGTAGTTCAGAACTGGCAGCCCTGAGTCACACTAAAGTTTGACAAAGGCAGTCCTTGGCCTCAGCTGAGGTTTTGCTGATTGTGTTGAGAAGATGTGCTGAATTATAATTATGGAAGGCGTAACAGGAATAAAAAATAAACTGATTAAATTCTTACTTTACCCCTAAGCCACAAGGACCGATTAAGGACATAAAGAGATAATGGTTTGCAATTAGGGATGACACAATGATGAAACGTTCAATAATAATATGTAAGCATATTGTATAAGGGAAATGAGACATACAGTATGCTAATTAGATATGCAGAAGAAAGTGAAGCAAAGCAAAAAAAGCAATGCATGTTTGCTTACATAATACTACATTAAACCTCTGATAATTAACTAATCATTGTTTCTTGTTTTGGCACTTATCCACCATGTCATGCTAGTTTATTAGCTCTGTGAATTATCTCATTATTCCAAATTCATATTAAACAAATGAAAAATTACATATGATTAAGGTTAGCAACAGGGTAGGTTTTCATAGCAAAATGTTTTTTTTTAAATTTTTTTAATAAGATTTCTTTTAATTATAAATCTAAAATTAAATTAAAAGATATTTAACCCACTAGACATGAGTTTAATCACTGTCTTACTCTCAGTAACCACCCTGTCCTAGTGAGAATTGTGGTGGATCTGTAGTCTATCCTGGGAACACTGTATGTGAGGTGGGAATACACCAGTCTATTATAGAAAACCATGCATACACATTCATACAAATACTTGCAGCTAGAAGGAATTTTATAGTCTGCATAAGATTTGGTTTGTTGAAATATATAATTAATTCATGTTCAGTAAGCCATTTATCCTAATCTGGGTTATGGTGGATCCAGAGCTTGTTCTGGGAACAAGGCAGTGGCACCAATCCCCAATGCACTTACAGTCATGTTTTGGGGAGGTTGGAGAAAACCGTAGAAAACAAAGGAAACCCACAAAGACATTGGAAACATGCACAGTGACATACAGAACATGTACAGAGATACAGTACACAGACAACTGCACCATAGACATGGGACAGACATACTGCCCACTGCACCACTTGCACAATACAATAACTTAGCTGGGAGTTATTGCCACATCTTAAACAGTATGTACTTGTAACATCTCACTTCAAGCACATGTTTCCACTTGTTTGGGCCATTAAAGGAGTGCCAGCATTTCAGACTTGAAGCAAGCAGTCCAACTATGGCTCTAGCATACTGAGAAAACTTTCGAACATGATGGTATCTGAGTACTAGTGAAACACTGGAATACGTTCATTAGTATAGAAGAGGATTACAGTATATAGAGAAATAAAGGCATTTTTCATAAGTGTGTTTGGAAAATGGAAATATGATTTGTGCTGTAGAAACATATTGCTTACTTGCCTTTAAATGATAGCACAAAAACATAATATTTGGCTCTAAGTATAAGTCTAGTATAAGTCTAAGTATGACTTCAAATTGACCTGGTAGCCAGTTCAATAAAACCTGTTTTTTGGTGAGTATGCAGATGGTTGACTAAACTGCTTTAAAGTGGAATTGTTATCATAAGGGAAGATAAATTTGAATTCCACCAGCCTGTGCTTTTCAATCTAAAAAAAAAAACCTCTCAATTGGTTTGTTAAAGCCACTTAGAAACCATATTCATTGTTTGTATACACAACTATTGTTATGCACTGAGAAAGAGTCAATAAACCATCAGAAATACCTTTTGTACTCATAAATCTACATTGCTTTACCTTCTGGGACTTCAAAACTTGTGCAATTTTGGATGTAGATGGAACTGGCTGAATATCTAATCCAGTGTAATTGTAAATTACTATCACAGGCCTTGGTGTGCTCAGCTGTTTCGTTCTACAGTCCTTAGCCTAGTTATAGATCTGTGCAGGTGCCTAATTTTTCAGTGGTCATTTGGGAGAACAAACAAACACAAACGCGTCTGCTCTGACATTACTCATGCTAATGGCTTTACATAAATCACAGTGGGGAGAGTGACACTAATCACTGAAAGATGAAATGGGCACTACGGTAACCCTGCCTCCTGTTTCCCATTTGCCCACACTTTTGTTTTCCATATCTGGGGCATCTACAATCCAAACCCTTTGGAAGATTTCTGAGCAAAATCTACTTGTGTTTTGCATTAAAAACAAAAGACAACTATTGTTCATAAACTGCATGCAAAATGTCTTTCAGTGAAAAGTGTTGACTGGGGAAATGATTCATTCAACATGATTCATCTTCAGTAAAAGCTTTATCCTGGCCAGAGTTGTGGTGGATCTGGATCCTATTCTGGGAACACAGGGCTTCAGGTGGGAATACATCCTGGTTGGCATGCCCGTTTATCGCAGGCCACCATGCACATATGCTTATTTATATTTAGGGGCAATGTAGCTTAGCCAAGCCACCTAGTGAGATGTTTTAGGGATGTTGGATGAAGTCAGAGAACAATTAGAAAACCTATATGCAGATAGACTGCAAGACCAAATAGACAAACCCAAGATCAGGATCAAACCACGAACCTTGGTAAGGCTGCAGCGTTAGTCACTGTACCACTGTGTCACCCTCTGATAAAATGTGACTGTGAAAAAATTGAAAAGTCTATTATTAAATTTGGGGCATTAACCAACCACTTCTTTCTCCATCTCCAACTGTTAGGATGCATCGATTTTGCTTTAATCTCTGTGTTCGAGGTGCCTGCTGATAATACATTTTTTACTGTAAAAAAAAAAAAAAGTTCAGTTCAGCCTTTATTCGTCACACATACATTACTGCACAGTGAAATTCTTCGCATATCCCAGCCTTTTTTAGTAGGCAGGGGTCAGAGCGCAGGGTTGCCCCTGGAGCAGACAGGGTTAAGGGCCTTGCTCAGGGGCCCAACAGCGGCGGAGCTGGGGCTCGAACCACTGCCCCAGATAATAAAACCACTGTTAAAAAAATCAGTGTTAAATACCAATAAAAATTATTCTCTTTCAGCTAATTCATGCAGATTTTTGTGGTAGGTCAAGCTACTTTTTCTGGAACAATACATATATATGTTAAAAAGTATTCATATTTGACTCGACAATGGTGTACACATTTTCCACCAAGGATGGAGTTTCTTTTTGTGTGAAGAAAAACAAAAGCAGAAAGTGAGGGAGTGAGTGGGAGATTTGATTATTACCACAGCTTATATTAGACATGACATCATTAGCACAGGGCAACAGTGGGCAGAAACACATTATCAAAGATTATTATGGTTGCATGTTGATGGAAAAGAAAAGAACACAAGGATGTGACCTCACATTAGCTAGAGAATTAATAAAACTAAATTGTTGCCATTGTGTACATTTAATGAAACATTGCAGTTCACCAAGTAAGGTAAAAGTGGAACAAAATTATATTTCTTATACTTTGTTTTCACATACTGTTTTTAATTTATGACATCCCTCCTCCTCTCACCTTCACGCACACGCACCCCTCTTTCTCTCGCCTTCACTCACATGCGCGCTCACACACACACACACACACACACACACACCCCTCCTTCTCTCGCCTTCACACACACACACACACTCTGCTCTACACAGAGCTCTAACACTGCTCTATTGCAATTCTTTTCAAAGTTAAAGTGCAGGTTAGTTAGTGTGCGCTCATTCCAGTGTTGTTAGAGAGATTTCTTGTTTATTTTCCCAATAAAACAGTGTTTCTGTTAGTGTGTGTGTGTGTGTGTGTGTGCCGTGTGTGTAAAACTCAAATAAGAGAAAAGGAAGAGTCACTGTGTAAGATGAGAAGGGGGAGAGGTAAAGTGCAGGTTAATTTGTTTTATTTTAACTCTATATTTTATATTAATTATTTTTTTGTTCTGTGGAATGAATAATTTGAGTTTCCATTATTTCTTATGAGAAAATTCGCTCTGGTTTACGAGTGAAATACAAACATGCTTCCGGAACAAATTATGGTCACAATGCAATATATATCTGACTTTAATCTCAGAAATCTTTCTTTTAAAAGTCAGAATTCTCAGTTAAAATATCCAGTTACTGCTATAAATTACTTATTATCTACAGTAAAACTAATAAGGATTTCATTTACTTTTTATGATACTGAGCAATTGGGAGCACACGACCCTAGCTGAACTAATCCTAAATCAGTATACTTTTATTTGTTTTGCCACAATCTATTTGTATGTTTTTAAGCAGACTGTGAGGCCTTCAACTAGCTTAAAGGTGTGTGACCCACTTCATGGCAAACCTTTTACTAATCCATCACATTCAAGGACAAATGTATAGAGCACAAGTCAGAGGACAAAGCCTGTGAATGAGTCAAGAAAATGACTGATGACTAAATGACTTACTTAACTGTGTGTGTGTGTGTGTGTGTGTGTGTGTGTGTGAGAGAGAGAGAATCACATGTTTACCACAGTGTGGCACTCTCTCTCTAGAAGTTCAAGTTCTAGTTTATTGGTGGCTAAAATGGAGACCTGAACATATTTCAGATCCTTGCCTTATGATAACAACTCGCTATTGCTCACTACCTCAGAATCACTCTCTCATTGTGTCAATAGCTCAAACATAGCAATGCCCCAAAAACTGATGCTTACCTTTTATAATAATGCTTTATGTTATTAAAAACATGAAGAATAAATATGATGCAAAAAGTAAGTCATTTTCCTTCCTTTCATACAACAGTGTTGCTAAATGATTTTTAGGATCTAGTATCTATGTCTATATGTGTTATAGTCTATATGTTATGTCTATATGCGGTGGCAATGGTGGCTCAGAGGGCTAAGGCACTGAGTTACCGACCGGAAGATCGGCGGTTCAATCCCCAGCTCCACCAGGTTGCCACTGTTGGGTCCTTGAGCAAGGCCCTTAACCCTATCTGCTCCAGGGGCGCTGCATCATGTCTGACCCCAGTTACGGGGGATATGCGAAGAAGGAATTTCACTGTGCTGTAATGTATATGTGACAAATAAAGGCTTAACTGTTATGCCAATTGTCAGAGAAATTACATGTTTATATCCTTTTTTAAAAAAAAAAAAAAAAGTTTTTTCAGACTTGTACTTTAGCCAATGTTGTTTGTCTTGGCAAAGTTAAAGGAGGCTCCTCTTCAGGAGGTGAAAATCCATGCTCAATTGGGTTTTCTGTGAATTGAATCGTCCAGTGGAAAGCCTTCAACTTATTTTTCCCCTGATGAAATTATTGTGTGAATCTTCCCCAAAATAGCTTAAATATATATTTCTCTGTTAATTACAAACACAAAATGTTCCTGTAAACTTCTTATTTAATTTGCAAAAATGTATTTTGCTGTTACCATCATGAGTTACAACATCAATACAAATTAGCAAGCATGTTTCAGGAGCAGCCATGCAAGCCAAGCCTTGACAATACCCCCACCATGTACTTATACTGTATGTACTTGTATATTTTGGTTTACAATATCTTTATCACACTCTAGCCTTTCCATTGCTTTGAGGTTTCACTTTTTTGTTGGCTCTTCTCTATATTTTATTATGAATTCCAGTCTGGCACTGGATTCTCACTGCTGTATAATGTTTTGTATCTTGTGCTATGGCCCCTACACTTGTCTCAGTATATTTTTGGAAATGTGTATTATGATACCATTAAACTAAGGGTTGTTACATTTAAGCCCAAGGGTTGTTTGATGAATTTTTATTTTGTATTTTTTTCCCCAGATCTCTTATGATGTTCCTCTCATCAACTGCTGTTGACTTCCTGCATTCATTTGTTCAATGTCTGTTTTTTTTTTTGGTTCACCATCGGTTTCATTTTTAAGACATTTGAAACTGTTGTATGTCTCTGATCAAGTTTTCATGTTATTTCATCCTAAAATGACTTGCTCTTTTCTCATAAACAGCTCTCTGGGCTTTTTGGTTATTTATCTTTTCTAACAATAGTTGCAGTCTTCACAGGTGAAACCCAGGACTCAAACAAAAAACACACATTCATATAAACAATATAAACAACCAATCTAACAAGCCACACATGGGCAACAACAGATACTGCCATTCACAATATTGCTTCAATATTTCTGATCACTTAAAAATTGGGTGGGTTACAACAAATATTGTCGTGTTATATGTTGTTTAATACATCAAAAGATATATAATAGAAAAACAATCTATCATCTCAGATTCTTCTTTTGATCTTAAGTCACAAATAACTGAGATTTCTTATTTGATTGGCACTTTGCTCTTATCATTTCTCTCTATAGGATGCTTCGAAACTCCATCTCCTCGACAGATCATAGTGTGACATCCACGCTCAATCTTCTCAAATTTTGCATTTGTACAATGCCATGACCCCATTATGTTTTCAACCTCACACCTTTGGATTTATTGCATGTTTGAATTACTGGCTCTGACTTCCTGTACCCATTGTGTTCACCATTATCGGAACTGAAAGTGCTCCTCCATATTATCTAGGTGCACCTTGGTTGCCTCGACTCTGATCAATACTTTTCTCAATGGACTCTTGGACCCGTTAAAGGATGAGTTATTAGCACAGGAACTACCATGTAGTCTACAAGACCTCATTCACCTAGCAGATTGTATCAATGCTCTCAACCATCTCAGACAATGGGAGCAAAACCAGGACACCAGGGCAGTCTAGTCCCCAACTTCTCCTTTTCCTTTAAAACCTCCTGTTGAACCCATGTTGGTGGACCACAGTCACATTTCTCCAAAGGAACGCAGACAACGGTGGAACTAAGGGGCATGTTTCTACTGCAGCCAGTCCAACCATCTTATATGAGTCTGTACATTAAAAGATAAGGCCCTCATTGATACTGGGAGTGCAGAAGGGCCCAAGCCACATAAAAGTTTCCCAGATCACCATTCATGTTTCCCAGTGTCCCTGTTTTATGATAAGTCCCATGCCACTTATGCCATTGTAGACTACAGAGCCAACCAAAACCTGATCTGCTCATCCATGGCCCCCATAACTCATCAAACTGCCCTTTCATCATTAAAGATTCCCGTTATCCTGGGTCTCCACTGGCTAGATCTAGACAACCCACAAATTGATTGGGCCAAGAAAAGTTTCCTGGACTGGAGCATGTTCTGCCTGTCCTCATGTCTCCATACTGATTCTACTAAGACCCCATCCCCTTTCTCTAAGGAGGAGTTTCCCAACCTCTCGATGGCTGGGAACTGTCCCAGCCAAATACCATGACCTCTAGTTTTCAGTGAGTCACTCTTCCACCCCAGTAATCATACGACTGTGCCATCAATCTTATCCCTGGCTCGACCCACCCTAAGGAAAGACTCTATTCCCTCTCCCAACCTGAGAGGAAAGCCATGGATCAATATGTGTTTATGTCGATGATATCCTAATCAACTGGATCATCATCCCTTAGAGAGTACAAGTTTCACTTATGACAGGTGTTAAAAAGACTCTTAGAGAACAAACTGAGGGAATTCAAATGGACCCATCTAAGCTTAAAGCAGTCTTGGAGTGGCCAGTGCCCTCCCCGAGATGGGAACTCCATTTCCTGGGATGAGCCTTTTAGGATGAACTTTTACTGTCAATCAGAAATTATAGCTCTGTGGCATCAACCCTTACTACCCTCACCTCCACAAAACTCCTGTTTCAGTGTACTCACTGGCTGACAAAGTATTTTCAACCCCCAAACTATGCCTCACCTCTGCCCCTGTTGTCATGTTCTCCGGCCCTTGCCTCCAATGTGTGGTTGAAGTAGATGTGTCAGAAAGAAAGCTGTCCTGTCTCAAAGGCCCCATGAGGACAATTACTCCATCTGGTCCTTCTTCTCTCATCCCCTCTGTGTAACACAACTATGACATTAGAGACCATGGATTGATGCCGTTAAGCTTTCCCTGTAGGACTGGAGGCATTGGCTGGAGGGAGCAAAACACCCCTTTTTCATCACGCTCATTGGTTATTTTTTTTAGGTTCAACTTCATGTTCTCTTCCAAGAACACCAATGCCAAGTGATGCATAGAGTACTAAAAGTCCTTAAGCAAGAACTTGGCCCCAGCAATGTTCCACGTGACAGACTCTTCATCCTTGCCTCCACACACACTCTGGTACTAGAATGGGGTCACAGTTCCACACTGGCATGTTACCCTGGGGGCACTTGCATGCTATCCCTTATACAGCAGTGCTTCTGGTGGCCAACAGTTAAAGAAGACAAGAGAAGGTTCATAGCATCATGTGATATGCACCTGGAATAAAACCACTTATTGCCCTCCTGAGGGTTTTTGAGGCCTCTACCAACCACATTGGCGTTGGTTACACATCTCCCTCAAATTTGTCATCAGCCTCTCTCCTTCAAAAGGAAACACCTGCATTTTGATAGTGGTCAATCAATTCTCCAAGTCCACCCACTTTATTCCACTGCCCAAACTCTTAATACTTTAGAACTTTTAATACTTCATGTCGTCCGACTTCATGGCCTCCCAGTGGACTTTTTATCTGATAGGGGCCCTCAATTCTCTGCACAGTTCTGAAAAGCTTTCTGTAAACTTATCGGTTCATCAGCTTATCTGCACCACACCAAGCCTCTCTTCCGGCTATCACCCTCAAAGCACTAGATAGTCCAAACATATCAACGAGGAGCTTGAGAAATATCTCGGATGAAGGGCATCATGTAACTCAGTTGCATGGAAAAGAATGGCCTCTTGGGTGGAATATGCCCACAACTTTCTCCTCACTTTCTCCACTAGCATGTCCCCCTTCCAGGGCTTTTTTAGGATACCAAACGCTATTGTTCTTTGCCACTCAGTCTGTCCTTCCCACACTCTCTTGTCTCATTGATGAGGTGAATCCTTTATGGTTTGCAAGCTCCACAAATCTCTTTGCTGAGGGTGTGGCCTGCAATATCTCATAGCCTGGGAGGGTTATGGCCCTGAAGAAAGAAGTTGGATGCCTGCCAGTTTAATCATTGATTTGTCCTTGATTAGGGAATTTTACAGACTCTGGTGGCGTCCGTAGGAGAGGGGATACTATCACTACCCGCCAAACCATGTCTACGTCGGCTCTTCTCTTCCATGCTCCAGTCTGCATCTTAGGTTTGACCACCTCAGTCATCGCTCTGAGCACACCTGTTGCCACTTTGCTCTCATCATTTCCATCTACACTCCAAAGGACACTCCAAAACTTCAATCCCTTGCCTGATTATCATGTGCCATCCACACTCAATAATTTTACATTTTGCTTGCATTTGCTTACTGTGTTCATGACCCTGTTTGTTTTTGACCTCGCCTTGCCTCACGCCCTTGGTTTTATTGCATGTTTGGATTACCAACCTTGAGACTGTCTATTGTTTCTGGATCTCTTGCATGTTTGGATTACAGGCTCTGACTTCCACTTTGTGCTCATATATCTCAGGACTGTTTGTCATTTGGATACTCGCATGCTTGAAATATTATACACCAGAACCACCTACCGTGGTCACCACCATGAGAAATCTAAGTGATCCTAACTGTTAAATAACAAGTGTCTTTTTTCAGCTTATGAGATCAGTGGCACTGAATCAATAGGTGAGTTTTTTTTATTGTAGAGCTCAGGCGCTCATGACTTATCCAGTCATTTAATGCACCCATTGTAAAAAATGTAAGTCTAAGAC
Source organism: Leiocassis micropogon (assembly GCA_028565275.1). NCBI lineage: Eukaryota > Metazoa > Chordata > Actinopteri > Siluriformes > Bagridae > Leiocassis > Leiocassis micropogon. The sequence continues at coordinate 3,707,699 of JAOVVA010000017.1, forward strand.
CCTATTTGTGCATAATAATAATTATCATTGGTAGCCACTTGTGAAGTGAATTGTAATTAGCAAATAATACACATCTAGAAACAACTGTATTAAACATTTTACTTAAGTGTGCATGGTAATACAGGGTAAAACAAATGAAGTTTATTTACTGATTTAAAACAATAGCACAAATGACAATAGTAGCACCTAAATGAAGGCTTGTTTTTTTTCAGCTCCCCTTGTGGTATAATGCTGAGGGTGCAAATGTTTGTGCAAAGATAGCTTTTGGATAGGGGAATAGTGAAGATGTCAACAAAAGCTGCGTGTCATCTATCAAAATAATATGTTATTTATCTGCATATGAAGCCTTCTGTCTTTTTTGTGGACAGCTTAATAAATAAACAAAAATGTCTCCCTTTTACTTGTTTACAAGCTGCAGGAACTCCAGACATAACGTGAGCAAGTTCTTAGGACATCAGAAAACAAAAACATTTTTTTTTCATCCACAAATAATTTTCTAGCAAGGCAACAGTAAAAGAAAAAAAAAAAAACCTTAAACATTTTATTTTGGTGCATGTTTTTCTTGAAATTTTGCAGTGCTCCTTTGCTAGGACTGGTGTCCCCCCAGCCAGGTCTATCTATCTACACTTGATCCATTCTCCAAATAATATATTCTTTTCCTTTTCAGTTCCTGGCATGGGTGGGACATCACAAAATGTAGTATTACACATTCTTAATCTGAAAAACACTGGGATTTCCTGACTTATTTTAGTCCAACAGACTTAGAGTTTGCCAAGTCCCTGTCTAAGCAGAGATCAAGATATATAATGGTATTATACAATGATATTTTTGATTTCATAAACACTCTTCAATGCTTTACATTGGTCTTACCCTAACAAATAGTATTCATTGCATCATAAAACAAACCAAGAACCTTTAAGCTTCTAATTTAACCAATGCATAAACCCCACCCTTCTGTGACTTGTGTACTAAAACCACAAACCCTTCCACCCTGTTCAGTCTTCAGCTACAGGCTATTGAATCAGTGGGGTACTTAGTATTGCCCACATGTTTTTTATGTGTTTTTTTTTTTTTTTTCATTTTTGTTAAATAACTAATGGAACAATGAAAAAAGGTATATGTTGCTGTTTATCTGAATTTGTATTTCCCTAATAGTAAGACATCCTATGATCAGATGATTTTTATTACGTTTTTTACACAAAAAACATATAAGTAAAGGGGGTACTAACTTTTGAACATGGCTGTATATTGGAGTAATATGAACTCTGAAAGTTTTTTTTTTTTTTTTTTTTTTTTTTGCAGTAACCTGAATTAAACATGTTTAGTGCATTGCAAATTTGGATCCGTTAAAGTAAAAACAAAATATACAAATGTTTATATTGTTGTTTAAATTTATCTATTTATTAAGTTGGATATGAAAGGATTTATGCATAAATTATTCTTTTGGACATTTACACAATAAAGTTAATATTCATGAAAAAATTTATATAATATATATGCATATTTAAATATTTTATATTTGGATTATGCTGTTAAATTTTAGTTTTAGACTTGTTTTGCTCTCTCTCTCTCTTTATTTATCGTGTCAGTTATTTTTAAAGTGCTAGATCAATTTTGACTGACTTAAACATTTAGGAGGAATACCATTTTTGCCACTCCAATTTGGCAATTTGGGTTACATTTAGCAGTTATTATGTGGGCATTATGCTTAGTTCTTTTTTTTATTGTTTGTTTTGTGGAAGTTTAAAAATCATAATTTAAAGAAAAAAATATTATTTTCTCCTACTTTCCATGTCTTTCACCATCTCCTTAAGACAGAGCCAGTGTGCACACTTATCTTAGATAATTAAATGCTGGATTGGCTAATCAGGTTTATAAACAGGAAATGCGGTTAGCGGGATCTTAATTCATGAGAGAATTGGATCATGCTCATGTCAATTTACCCATAATTGTTTTCTTTTTATGAACTAGACTTTTATGAACTAGGACCCTGATGTTCTATGGATAATTTAAAATATATTTAGGAAATCCTTTACCCTTTTGTCCTTTTCTTTGCTTTAAAAATTTTTAAGAGTGCTTTTGGTCCCATAGTTTGCAATGAAAAATAGACCTTTCCATCTTGAGCTTGAACTGGCGAAACCTTTTTGAAGTCATGCTTCTGTTGGTGAAAAGCTTAACTGAAGATTCTTTAAGGGTTCAATAAACATCTGAAAATCTTAAGTTGAAGATCAACACCGGTCTCCTGGTTCCTGAATTACTGAATTCAGAATTCATAAAAAGGAAACATGGGGAACAACCTAATATGGGCAGCATCTAACACAGACTTTTTATGTTATTACACAAGGTCAAACTGCATGTAGTTCTGCTCACATTCACACATTTGCAAACGATGGTCTGCCGCCAAGTTTTAGAATGATAAGCCTGTTCACAAGAAATCTGTGCCAAAGGAGAGCGTGCTTTCAGGGCATGTATGTCTTTTTATTTATTTATTTATTTATTTATGTAAAAATGTGCATTTTTAAATTTTAGTAATAACAACTTTGAAACATGTGACCCTCGCACAATAAATGTTGATATGAAATACAGTGCCATCCATACTGCAGGGTTAGTCAGGTTAGTACTAGGGTTAGTAAGCATCCAAAAAGTATTCAAAAGCAAATAAATTATTTTCACATTTAAATAAAACCATAAAGTTTTCTATATGTTTTATTAACAGAATGAGACAGTAATATTAACCTTTTGGGTGTGAAACCCCATGATAAAAAGAGGAGGGAGCAAATTGACCCTGCCTGGAGGAGCCAGGCCTGGACAGAGGGGCCATGGAGGCGGGGATGACGACTCTCACTGTTATCTATGCTTATGCACCGAACAGCAGTTCAGAGTATTCAGCCTTCTTGGAGACTTACAGTATGAATTGTCCATAAAAATTCCATGTTCAAGCATAGGGATGCTCATAAGTATACTTGGTACCAGAGCACCTTAGACCAAAGGTCATTGATCGATTCTGTGATCATATCATCTGACCTGAGACCATATGTCTTAGACACTTGAGTAAAGAGAGGGGCAGAGCTGTCAACTGATCACCATTTGGTGGTGAGTTGGGTCAGGTGGCAGGGGAGGCCACTGGACAGACCTGGTAAGCCCAAAAGAGTAGTGGAATTGTTAGTAGTGAATTGGGAACGTCTAGGCGTGGCCCCTGTCCAAGAGGCCTTCAACTTCCACTTCCAGTGGAGCTTTTCCAGCATCCCTGTGGAACCCAATGGAGACATTGAATCAGAGAGGTCAATGTTCAAAGCTTCTATTGCTGAAGCTGCAACTGTGAGCTTTGGTCTTAAGGTTCTGGGAGCCTCAAGGAGCAGTAACCCTTGAACGTACCTGTGGTAAGGGAGGCTGTCCGACTGATAAAGGAGGCCTTCAGGGATATATTATGCTGAGGAACTCTAGTGCCAGTTGCAAGGTTGCAAGTTGCAGGCTCGAAAGATGGCAGCTGCAGAGGCCAACTAATCCATCCTCTGTTGCAAAGACAGAGTTGGAGGATGACAGGGGGTCGATGCCGATCTCCTGGGGTGAGGTCACTGAGGTAGTCAAAACAACTGCATGGTGGCAAATTCCCAGGAGTTGACGAGATCTGTTCAGAAATGGTGAAGGCTCTGGCTGTCTTAGTTGACACACTTCTTGAACCAGAGGTAACAGGGGTTTTAGGCCAAAAGAGTTGATTATAGATAGAGAGCATACATAGTCCAGCACAATCTAATCCTCTTATAATAAAACAAATAGGTTACTTTTACTATACAATATCCAGTTTATGCTCCCACTTCTAAAAAATAAAAACAGACCACTCTTCACTCTTTACCATCAGGGATAGAGAACCAACACACACCATCCATCATTCATCTTCAACTGCTTATCTAAAAATTGAAGTCTGTAACGGTGTTTAAGGAGTGGCAGACTGGGGTGGTTGTTCCCCTCTTCAAAAAGGGGGACCAGAGGGTGTGTGCCAACTACAGGTGCATCACACTACTCAGCCTCCCTGGTAAGGTATACTCTAAGGTGCTGGAAAGGAGGGGTCGGCCAATTGTCAAACCTCAGATTGAAGAGGAACAATGTGGATTTCGTTCTGGTTGTGGAACAACAGACCAGCTTTTTACTCTTGCAGGAAACCTGGAGGGGGCTTGGAAAAATGCCCATCCAGTCTACATGTGTTTTTGTGGATTTGGAGAAGACATATGATCAGGATTTTCTGTAGGAGGTACTGCGAGAGTATGGGGTGAGGGTGTCACTTCTCAGGGCCATCCAATCCCTTTACGCCCAAAGTGAGAGCTGTGTTCGGGTTCATGGCAGTAAGTCAGACTTGTTTCCAGTGGGTATTGGCCTCCGCCAGGGTTGTGCTTTGCCACCAATCCTGTTTGTGATTTTCATGAACAGGATATCAAGGCACAGCTGAAATGGCAGGGATGAGGATCAGCATCATGAAATCTGTGGCCATGGTTCTCAGCTGGAAACCTATGGATTGTCTACTTCAGGTAGGGAGTGAGTCGTTACCCCAAGTGAAGGAGTTTAAGTATCTTGGGGTCTTGTTTACGAGTGATTGAACATTGGAACGTGAGGTTGGCCAGAGAATCGGAGCAGTTGGGGGGGGGGGGGGGTATCGCAGTCGTATTACCGCATTGTTGTGAAAGAGAGTTTAGCCAAAGGCAAATCTTTCATTCTACCGGTCGACCCTCACCTATGCTCATGAGTGTTGGGTCATGACCAAAGAGACAAGATCACGAATATGAGCATTTGGGGAAGTTTGGGGTTCCCTGCTGGAACTGCTACCCCCACGACCCAATTTTTAGATAAGCAGTTTAAGATGAATGATGGATGGTGTGTGTTGGTTCTCTATCCCTGGAGGTAAAGGGTGAAGAGTGGTCTGTTTTTATTTTTTAGAAGTGGGAGCATGAACTGGATATTGTATAGTAAAAGTAACCTATTTGTTTTATTATAAGAGGATTAGATTGTGCTAGACTATGTATGCTCTCTATCTATAATCAACTCTTTTGGCCTAAAACCCCTGTTCCCTCTGGTTCAGACTATATAAAAAAAGGTGCCAATGCAATAAGAAATTGTACAATGGTGCAGAAGCACAGTAGGAACTGATATTTTCCCCCTTGATGTGGACCTGCCATTATTTTCAAACATTTTCAGTATGACCATAGTAGGTCCATGCCACATTGTAGAAGACTGTATTAAGTTCATATTATGTTTTTCTGGTGGTTATCACATGTTTGCCACACATGCAGTAGGTTATCATCATGACTGTCACATTCAGAGAATTTAATATAAATACTGGGTCCAATTCCTCACACTATCACTTTTAAAAATAAAAAGTTAATCAACCTGCTGGACACGATGACAATGTAGTAAATGAATGAGCCCAATAAGAGCATGGGGCAATCTGATTGGACACAGTAATAGCGCAATTTGAACTCATTGGACCAGGTGAGCAGATGATCATGTGAGAGGAAAGTGGTGAAACCATAATAGATGTATTGAGAACCTGAAATAAACATTATGAGGAAGTAGTATGACCTTGATAAATGCAAATCGATTGAAAAATGCAAATTCCCTTTTGACCCTGCTCCCACTGCTTTCTTCGAAATTTTTTGGACTTGGTTGAAACTTTGCAGCATTAGAACGTGACAGTGACTGTGGTAAAAAAAAAAAAAAAAAAAAAAAACAGAACAAAGTTTTGTTGATGTTGGAAACAGAATTCCGTATCTTAAAAAAAAAAGTTTTTAACTATTCAAAACTAAATTTTCAAATTTCATGTGGATGTTTGTGGATGCTTTATTTCCATAATTGTTTATGGGAAATATTATTTGTAACCTATGTATGGCTGTTAATTATTTAATGGAATAATAATTTAAATGAAGTAATAAAAAATGTATTACTATTATTTATTGTAACTGTAATGCATGAAAGAAAAACAATTACATAGACATAACAATTAATAGGTGAAATATTTACTCACATAAGTGAGATAAAATTTTCTTTGGAGTGTGTATTAGTAATTAAGTACCCACCTTGCTTGCATCGTTCATAAAGTGAGGTGACTGTGAGTATGAGCCATTGAGAGCTGGTTGTGATTCTAATTAATAATTATAACATTTGGTCCCCTATTTAAGGAACGTTACACAACCATTATTGTGTTTCTCTGTTTTTGATAGAGAAACATCTTTTTCTCATGTCCTTCCAGCACCTCTCCCTTAGGAGTTTAGAATCCTAAGCTCTTGAATCCTTTGCCAAGTGCTAATGCATATGAGGCTTAATTCTCTTGCAGACGCTGAGCGATGTGGCTTTAAAACGGACCTGACAATCCACTTATACTGCACCTATAAAACTGTCATGCTTTCTTGAATCATCAACACCATCTGCCAATAGTGATTGATTCCCCTGTCTAATGCTTAATCAATAAACATAATTTTTTTGCTATTTTCAGTCCTTGATTTTTTTTTTCTCCAAAGTTATTTTTCTGTATTCTGTCCTGTCAACCTTTTTGTCACAGGCTGCAGTGTGCAATATCTTCTAACCTATATTTAATCCCTCCCTTTTTATTCAATTCAATTCAATTTTATTTATATAGCGCTTTTAACAATGGTCATTGTCTCAAAGCAGCTTCACAAAAATG
>JAOVVA010000017.1:3770960-3789816 GCA_028565275.1 Leiocassis micropogon
TTTCCTTGCCACTGTCGCCCTCGGCTTGCTCACCAGGGACAAACTGACCATTTTGATTCATACACATTCACATTTCACACAAACTTAAATAATTCTTTTGATTGTGTAAAGCGCTATACAAATAAAATTGAATTGAATTGAATTGAATATTTAACATTTAGTCACAGATTTCTGACAAATGTGTAAAAGACTATTTTTTTGTCTGCAGTTTTAAATCAAACTTTATGTCTCTGTACTGGTATTTCGTATAAAATCATTGATACATCTCACCAATCCATAGAACTTTTTCATTCTTTCATTTAACCTGATATTGGAGCAGTAAATAACAGGCGTGTATTGAATGTAGTTGCTCTCATTACTGTTGAAAAGATCAACCCCAATACTGTAGCACTAATGCAGACGGATTACCTGAAAAAATATAAACTTCCTGTTAAAGCCAATGAACTTTCACTATATATTGATGATATGTTTATTTTAAATTCTACCTGACATGATTAATCTGGTATTTTATAAGCTAAATAGAATTTCCTTATGCAGTGAATGTCCTGCTCTGATTATGTTGCCGAATACATGCTGCAACAAAATGGGCATAATGGGCATACATAATCTATTACACTATTTCATATGCATGTACAAGATGTTTAAGTCAGATCAGGGATTTTGATTGTGCACTGTTATGAGTTAAAGTCCCTTTATTTCTCTATATAATCCTCTGCTTCACTAATGCACTTATCCCAGTGTTTCACTCATGCTTGGATACCAGCAAGGTTGAAAGTTTTCTCAGTACACCAGTGCCACGACCAGAGCGCTTGCTTTAAGTCTGAAATGCTGGCATCCCGGGAACTCCTGCAATGGCCCAAACATGTGGAAATAGCTACACATGTTTAGCTAGGAGGTAGGTCAAGACTGTACGGGGGATGTGGCAACAATTCCCAGCTAAGCTCTTGTAATGTGCAAGTGGTGTTGGTGAATGATTGATTGTATGTACAGTCCAAATAATAAGATCAGATACTTGAGCACAAATCAAAACTTGACCTACATTAGGCATGACACCACACACACGAGAAAATGACACATCCAAAAGACTGAACTAAATAGGACACTTAGGGAGCACAGTGTGAGGTAGTTTTCATTCCTAATGCTTGATGATGCAAAAAACGGGGACATGCTGCACAAAGGGAGGAGTGAGGTTCAAGCTGGAGAGAAAAACAATGCCCACCATGAATGCCCACCAATCTGCTGCATGGATGAACACTGTTCCACTGGAGCAGATGCAAGACACCAGTGCCACTCTCTCACGGCTTTGCTTGCTGTTTCCTACCTAATTGCTCCCACATCAGATAGTTCATCATGAGCTGGATAATATTCTCTGCTTCCTTCTTTTTGAAGTCTTGTGATCCTTAAAGTTTGTGAGACCCAGAAAATTATCTCTCATTCTTCTATTATAGACAAATACACAACAAGCTGCATTCATGAAGCCACCATCATTGTGAATGATCAAACCTTGTCATTACCCTCTTGCTGTCTTAGAGGAATTAAAGATGAGTGAAGCAATTTCTCCCCTCCAAGCCATCAGACTCATATTATGCATCTAGGGACTGGCCTGACATCACCAGGAGACACACATACATGCTAACAAACACACACTAAAGACACATTTTGCACATTTTCATCTTAAACTGATGATAACTGACTGTAAATAATAATAATAATAATAATAATAATAATAATAATATTAAAAAGGTGCAATATTAACAACCTGCATTATTGCTGCTGATCACCATGTTTTGTTTACACTCACTGCTTATTATTATTATTATTATTATTAGTAGTAGTAGTAGTAGTAGTAGTAGTAGTAGTAGTAGTAGTGGTAGTAGTATCTGTTTTGCAATTTATTCACACAGGTTTGTGCTGCCACTTCAGCTTCCAACCATTCTAAATATTATCTGGTGAGTTTTTAATGTGTGGACCTGTGACACTAGAAATAAGATTTCTGGCTGAAAAGCCAGACACTTTTGTCAGCATCATTTATCAGACCTGAACAGGAGTTTCAGATAGCCATTTGAGACAGGCGGGACTCCACAGGGAAAACTAAGATTGACAGGAGAAAGCAAAACTAGGATCTATTCTGACCGCATACTTTAGGAGATTTTTAGCAGAGTTTGTAAAGGGCAATGTTAGGATTTGGCAGCCTAACTCCATAAGCTATGTCAGTATGATGCCATTAAATGAAATACAAGGGGTGTTCTGGGACTTTTGTAAAAACTCCTTTTATTTCTCCATGTCATCCTCTGCTTCACTAATGCACTTATCTCAGTGTTTCACAAGAGCTTGGATACCATCAAGGAAGAAACTTTCCTCAGTACGCCAGGGACATGATCAGACTGCCTGCTTCATGACTGACTGCAGTGGGCGACCTCTGAGCGAACTCTGAGCTGGTATTGTCATCCCCAGAACCACAGCCTTCTTGCACCATTAAAATATTTTACTGCACCTAAGAGACTCTTCACCATACTGTTCCTGGACTCCACTGTAAATGTTGTTAGTCTTTTGGCTTCTCCCGTCAAGTGGTCGCCACAGCGGACCATCAGTTTGCACAAAAACTTGGGAAAAGCCCTTCCTGGTGCAACCCACCCATTTTATCTGGGCTTGAGACCTGCACTACATGTAGTAGCTGTGCAGTCTGATCAGGGGGCTCGAACCCAGATCCTCAGATCCCCTAAGCAACAACCTATAAAATCACCTGAGATACCACTTTCCTCTTGAAGTTGGAAAAATGGCAAGCCTAATAGGAGTTTAGTTTATTGCCCAAAAAAGTCTGCACAAATAAAGCTAGGGTTAGTGGGTTGAAATTTTTAATTCTCACTGTGACTTTCATTTGCAAGTTTGGTTAAATTTGACAATTTGCTTCCACTTTGGTTATTCAACAACTTATAGCACGTGATGCAAAACATTTGCATTTGTGCACACAGCTTAATGAAGTCAGAACACATTAAATCAAGCTCATAAAATTAAAATGTGTGAGTAGGATGTAGCAATTGCATCACATTTATTAAATTGTCAATTTATTCAAATCTTGCCAGTGTGTTTATTTATTCAATGCACTCTCCTGTAATGAAAACAGTTTAAGTGATCTGCTCATTAAGCAATAATCTGCTTATCCTATCCCATGAGTCATTTTTTGGACTTATAAATATGATACTTGTTTAAGTTATTTATTAATTTATTATTTGTTCTTATGGATTGTCGTAAATGACATTCTTGTGTGTATTTACAGACCAAAACATACAGTATATGACACCTTGTGATTACATTAACCTGTGACAGTGGTGCTGGATTTATAACATTTCTATCTCTTTTGCCAATGTTGCACAAAGGCACATGTGATTTGATGTGAAGTCAGAAATGACTAATAACTAGACCACACCTTTGTTTTCCTCACTATACCCAATTAATTCGACTTCAAATATGTGAGCACACAACCTTTTTATACCTAGTTTAATGACATTTGTGTGTTTTTCAAAGTTTAAAACTCATTTCAAAGTCTCAGATTAGTCTTGTATTTGAAAGTCTTGGCACAAAAGAAAAGAAAAGAAAATGAGGGCAGAAAGGATAAAGCCAGACTATGTGTGTATTGTAGAAGATATTTTGCCACCTATCTCCTCTGTATTGCTCATAATCACTCTTTCAAGGGCTCCAAGGTATCTCTCATAATCATGAATGAGGGAATTACAAAATGTCAAAATGTCAAACTATAGTTTAAAAATATTTAAATGTGAGTTTCCATAATTGTCCTGTCAGACTAATAGACTATACCAGAGCACATTTTATCAGAAAAAATAAGGAATGCCACACATTCTAATGTCTTCTGTACAAAGTACATCTCTAGAGGCAAGAAAATGAGAACATATACACAAATTAGCCATAACATCAATGCCACTACGAAGTGAAAAAAAAAACAACACTGATCACCAACTTAACAGCAACAAACTGGTGACAGTTTTATGATCACTTAAGGGTCACTCATGCCTACAGGCACCAAAGACCAGTCTGTTAGGAACAATCCCACAGAAAAGCCAATGCAGCGCAAATCAGTGAAAGAAAATGAATACTGGCAATGACTGAAAGGCACTAGAGCACCCAATACACCACAGCCTGCCATCCAAAGAGCTTAAGGCCACCTAGCCAGCCTCCAAACAGCTCAGATCACAAAATGATCAAGCACTCATGGAATGCACCATTTCCCTGATGCCTCACCTACAGTTTGAACAAGATCTGGCCATAGAACTGCTGCTTGGTGGATGAGTTTTTAATTTTTATTTATTTATTTATTTATTTGTTTATTTAATTAATTAATTAATAATTTTTTTTAGTAAAAACTTTCCAGATAGTTATATTTAAATATCCCAAGTGAAAAAACTACTACTACTACTACTACTTCTAATAATAATAATAATAATAATAATAATACAGCCCACAATTAAAGTCACTGAGGTGATATGTGGGTGGTTTTTTGCCTTATTTTAATGTTTAACATTAGTGTGAACATTATCTAAAATCTTTATACTGTATATGCTTGATTTTATGTATTATGCAGCTACCACATATTTTTCCTCAGTCTCATGATTGATTAGCTTTCAGCTTGTCATTGTGTGGATAAAGACATGAATTACATATTACTCACTTAAAACACCATGCCTCCAAAGTGGTTGTAGTTCTTACAATTTTTGCTGAATTTAGTAATGTGTTTATTGATCAGTTAGTTGAAACAACTTGGGGACTGGACTAATTATTTTACCAATAGATTATTATGAATGTTGGTTCATTTTACCATTGAGAAACAGCTTGGTAAGCAGAGTGATTAAAATGTAAGACTTAAATGAGTTAGAATACTGTGTAATAAAGTGTAAAATGTGCTTGTATTATCTACAACATATGGTTTTAGGTCATATTTCTCATTGGACCCATCGTCAGCAGAGTGTGTTAATTTACATAGAGAACAATGCTATATGAGACTGTAATAATTAAACAATTGATAATCAGACATATTGTTATAGACTCCTGCCTCAATTACATTGCAGCATAAAAAATGTTTTGTGTGGTACATAAAAAAATAAGCTAAATATAAATTGGATATGTTTTGTCAATGTTGTATAAGTTTTTGATGATAAAATCTTAAATGGAAACACAAGTGTAAAGTTTTAAAGTTGCTTAGTAGAAGAAGCGAGTTGCTCGGTCAGTCCGCTAACACACACACACACACACACACACACACACACACGGAGAGAGATATTGAGAAAGAGACATAAAGAGAGAATGAGAAGGTGAGCATGGGAGCGTTCGTATTTTTAAGAACAGATTTAAGAGGAGACAGGAAGATAGCAGCAGGGAAGATTTAACACGTTAATATCAGATCTATGATGAGAGAGCAAGAGAGTAGAAATAACTCCTTTTTAATATTACAGAGGTAATATGGTGACTTTACGTTGTCCTTTGTCCTGTTGGCTTGTTTTGAAGAAGTGCTTCTGGAAGCACAGAGCAAGTTTCTCATGCTCCCTGAAGCACTCTTTCACACTTTGAGCCACATTGAATATTAGCATTGTTGTCCTGGAAAATGTCCATGCCACCAGGAAAGAAAAAAATACAGTATATTCTTGAAGTATATTCAGGTAGTCAGCTGAATATTCAGGTAGTCAGCATTGTCATGTAAAGCATTGCTGAGCCTAAACCTGGGCATAAAACTGTACAGTGGGCACATTCTAACCCTGATGCGCCCCTTACTTTGGAATAGAGTCATTTTAGACTCATAAGATGTTTAACCCAAATCCATTAATTTCAACAATGTTCTTAGTAGTCTTCTTGGTTTGATATGTAGACTAATAATTTGACTCAAATGAAACACAGTAACATATTTTCCATGAGCACAGAATATGTGCTTAAACTGAAAATCTACTCACTGCATCAGTTAGGGTTAAAATAATTGTTGTCACCTTAAACATATTAATTAATGTAAAAATTATCCAATTGTTTAATTGTAATTATACATTTGTAATGAAGGTTCTACAAATGTAAATATTTTTAAATGTTTTTTTTTTTTTTCAATTAATAGAACAATTAATGTTGGCAAATTGCTGTGGTATAAAAGTAAGTAAAAATTAAATGATGTAATATACTGTAATTATCACAACAGCCAGTCATTAACTGTTTGATTACTTACATAATTATTACTGAATGCACAAATGATGCATTACTCCTTTACACATGCTGAGAGGGGACATTTTTACTCCTAACCATTTAAAACGTAAATCAGTGGAATCTTTTCAATGACAGAAAGGAAAGTCTTCAAAATTAATCTCATCTCAGCATCTATACATCTATACTGTACAGCTTTATCCTGTATACAGGGTCGCGGGGTCCTGCAGCCTATCCCAGGAGATTACGGGCATGAAGCAGGGTAGACCATGGACAAGGTGTAAATCCGTCGCAGGGCACACACATATACACACTCACGTGCTTATTAATACACTATGGGCAATTTGGAAATTCCAGATACCCTAATCTGCTCGTCTTTGGACTGTGGGATAAAACCAGAGTTACTGGAGGAATCCCACTAAGCACGGGGGGGACCTGCAAACTCCATGCACTCAGACCCGAGGCAGGAATCAAACCCGGACCCTAGAGGTGCAAGGCAACAGTGCTAACCATTTAAGCCACCATGCCACCACTTTAAAAAAAATTAATTAATTAATTAAAAAATAAATGTGAGCAAAAAAAAAAAATAACTTAAACAGCTTACAGTATATTGTATATTGTAAATTCACCAGTTTTAGCACTTTAATTTCCTTTTTAGATTTGCTACAGATATATAGAGTATTAGAGTATTCCATGGGTTTTGGTAATTAATACATTCTGAGGTTACTGCAATGATTGACTGTACAGTACATTATCGCCCGGCTTACCAGAGAGCGAGTATGTTAGTCAGAAAATCTCTACTGGTGTGCAATAGATGCTGTAGGGCAAATGCAAAATTGTAAACAAAAATGTCTGCTAATTCTTTAAATGCACATTGTTTTCCATCTCACTGCATTATGATGTGTGTTATTTTATATGTAATATAAAACCAACTTCTGTATATAAGTAAGATTCAGGGATGTAAAGGTGAATTTAAAGTGTTGTGCACTTTATCACAAAGGATGAGGGAAACTAAAAATTTTTGACAGAAACAACTCCATTGCTGTTTGCCCTGAGCCATGAGGCATTTCATAAATTGAGAAATCTACATGGTCAGAATTTCCCATTTCTTTTCTACAATTGAATGGCAACAGGTTCAAGTTTCTGGACCCTTCCTTGAACACTGCTGTATGAGTCATCTCTCTACAGATCCCTTCGATAAGATGTTCTGCTGAACTCTGGCTGCGGATATGGCAAATCTCCATAAAGCAGAAGGTTGACCTCCTGACATGATTCTACTGAAAAGAGTTGTCTGTCCTCTTGCAGAAACTTCTACAGTATTTTCCTAACCATATCCAGGATGTTCTTCAGGGCTAGTGAAGGTACCCAGTATTTCATACTGACACACACTCACACACATGGGTTAATGTATTAATAGTATGTGGTACTTGCATGATAGAGTAAGAATTGTAAGAAGGAAAAAACATATACATAAATATAAATGTAGTTATTATAAGTGTGTATCATGGGGTGGCAGTATGATCTGTAAATCTACATGCTAAAAAAATTAAAAATGAAATGGATTGTATGCTCACCAAGGCTCTTAATACTGTACATGTTGTTAAAGGTCTATATCTAAGCTGTTCTTTGTATGAAGCGTTTTATATTACATTGTGTATTGGCAAACACTTGGCTCATTGTGCATGGCTGTTGTTTCTTTGACAGATAATATATGATAATGCAAACACAGGCATGCTAATATTCCTTGCACTTGTAACCTCATGCAATGTGATTGCCATCAGGACATCATGGAGTTGATGTACAGTATTATCGGTCTAGAATCGAAGCATGTTCCGAATTATAGAATCAGTCAAAAGTTTGGACACACCTTCCATGAATTTGGACACAAATTCCATGTTTTTTCCTGATTTGTATTTATTTTCACATTATAAACCAATCCTAAAGGCAATTAAAAGGTCTTTATATGAGGTTTAATTTGATGTTCTATAAACTGATGATTTCTAAGTCTGGTAACTCTAAATTAACTTCTCTACAGCAGAGGTAAGGTCTTGCTTTCCTGAGAGCCAGTTTCATTATGGTGCTTGATGGGTTTTGCACTTGACAATACTGTTCTTGCAAGAACTATTCCAGGACATCAGAACTTGTTCCTTAATTACCTAATGTAATATGTTATCTCATCTCATAGTTTAAAAAAAAAAAAAAAAAGAAAATCCTAGTATTGTTCTAGAATGTAGAAAAGAAATCCTGGTATTGTAGTGGTATATCAATGTTCATGAAACCATTGTAGGATGAAACCATATCTAATAATCTGTTCTCTCACTTTCTCTCTGTCACACTGAACAGTATGTGTCCATGTTCACCCTGACTCTGACACATCCTGCTGTGGCTCCTCTCATTCTCTAGACCTGCCAGATTTTTTTTTCCGGATGCTGTACTGAAACATCTGTCATACAGACTGACTTTCTGTTTTTGAGGATGGTCTCATGTAGCTGTCTTAAACAGTTGCATTTCCCACCAAAAAGGGTAAAGTGCAAAACACACCTTGTGCTTGTGGACCAGCTCAACTAGACACTGTAGATTTGTTCCTACGGTATGAAAATGCTGCATTCCTAAAGAATCCCAGTCTGGTCATAAGCACCATCCTTTCACTACAGTTATCACTGTTTGTCTTTACTCTTCTGTGCCTGTGATGATTTAGACTCCCACTATTCTGTGTCAGTCTACAGAGAATTAGTTCCCTTTTTTTCCTTTGGTGAGTTTTGTTTGAGTCAGCGAGTTTTTCTTTACCACCTTCACCTCTGGCTTGTTCATTAGGGATATAAATCAATATCCAAGTTTCTGTAATGCTGCTTTGTTAAGAGTGCTATAATATTGCATCGATTTCAATCTTAAATGAGTCAAACTATGCATGTATGTATTTATTACTGAATCATAGCCACACATCTGCAACTCTTTTTAAGCTTATTAGTTCTTGCAGAATGATTATCTTCTCTTATTTAAATTAGCAGTTAGAGAGAATTTGCATGCAAAATAAGATAAGATATTTGTGTATTTGTCTTAATGTGCATCTCTTGTCATCTCCCTGCTCCTGACTGTCTGCAGTGAACTTCAATATGCAACACTTACAAACTCTTGCATGTTAAAGCTCAGCTGTGTTTTGATCACACACATCACTTTTACAGTATCTAAGGACTCACGATATCTAAGGACTTTTTGTTACTGGCTAATGACTAATAATAGATTTAGCCTTCTGGAAATCAGCAACAGACAGCTAGGTTATTTCCTAGTATTTATTATACTTTCCATGCAAAGAGGTACAGTATATTACATTTGAAACTAAAAAGATGCACTACAGCATAATAGCATATTATTCAGTATGTAGTATGAATTATTTAGCTTGAGTTAAAACCCACACAGAACTAGCAACACTCAGCACAGATAATGAACCAAGCAAGGTATCATAGAGCTGTGAGATGTGAAATGGAGCTGAGCTTCTCGCAACACCACTGTGCTGCTCTAATGTAAAACCTGATACAAACCTGATATACCTCTGTTTTAGTCAGTCTTGGGTCCACAATCAATGCAGTGAAAATTCTATTAAAGTGCAAATCCTGCTTACTATATAGCTTGTTTAAAATGACAAAACCATTTATAAATGATAAATAAAATAAAATAAAATAAAATAAATGAATAAAATATGTGCCAATGCATCACATGTGACACAAATGGGCAAAAACAAAATGTTGACTTTAATATTTAAATGTTTCTAAACTACTAGAAGCTATTGGTGCCATAGCTTTTGGTGAAGCTATTGGTGTCATCTTAAGATCAAATGCCACAGAAAAAAAGGCCTGCAAAGACCTTGTGGAGGAAAAAGACCATATTTACCTTATTTATATACTGTAAGACCACAATTATGAGGTTAAAACCTACCTTTATTTTTCTATATAATCCCCTGCTACACTAATGCACTTAGCCCAGCATTCAATTAGTGTTTAAATACGGTAAAGGATGGTCTGGAACAATGGCCTCCCAGGAACTCATTTATTGGCCCAAACATGTGGAAATGGCTTAAAGTGGGATCAGGACTGTTCAGGGGATGTGGCAATAACTCCCAACCAAGTTCCTGCAATGTGCAAGTGGTCTTGGTGAATGATTGTGTGGACAGTCTCTCCCGCAAGTTGGCGATAAGGTATCTGTTGATAGTCAAGGATCAGACATTCCACTTTTTGAATGATCATGGGAACGACTGCAGTGTGGTCCGTGCCACCTCCGCCAGAATCATTGTCGTATGTCAACAATCATTCTTGTATGTATGGATATTCCTTAAAATGTTTGCACCATTCGAACGTGTTACTGTTACTGTGTCTCATCACTGTCTTCTTCAACAATCAGTTTTATGCCTTCATTCATGATAAATTTCACCGTAAAGTCCCAGTTTGACTTGAACACCCCATTGTATTTTGGGTAAGAGGACCAACTGAGTACATTAAAATTTGTCAGGTAAAAACAAAAATAGGAATAAGATGAATAAATCAGCTTTACTTCCCACAAAATAATGTTGCCCTTCTGTTAAATTCAAGAACGACAAGTTGAATAGCATTGGAGTGTTCACAAGATGACTAATTAATGAACTGCCTAATGAAAATAATTTCCTGGCTACTGAAAGATTTCACTACTGGAGGAAGGGTTAAAAGATTGCATGCTGTATCAGACTTCTTTATATTTTCTCCCCTTTGAAACTTAATGGCATCATAACTGAAAGAGAAAACAAAAATGATCCAATAGCACCCTTATTAAATTTACAATGATGGAGGTTGATGAAACTTTTATTGTCTTCAAACCCATTATAGGGGTTCAGAAAGATGCTCTCCAGTTATAGCCACAAGAAACAAAAACAATGACAGAGTAAGAGAAACCATGAGGAGGTGGATTAAATTAGGTTTACAGATTAATATAGGAATAAACAATGTGCTTTTTTTGTCCTCTGCCATATGGAAGCAAAATAGTCTCATTAATAACTCACACCAAAGAGATGATGCAATACACATGTGTATCCCAATTCACGTGCACGAAAAAAATATATATTCACAAAAAACAACTCGTGCACAAAATAAATATACTGTATATATATTCATAATATACATTTCAAAAATGCAAAACACAATTCACAGATGTACAACTGTGTACAAAATTTTTGAATGTTTAAAATTCACGAGTGTATCATGGACTGTGAATGTGAAAATCGTCTTTCCTGTGTGAATCGCTCTGTATTTGTGTGTGAGTATTTTTGAGACTTTGCTGGCAGCAACGCGGGTCACTCATGCTCTTTAGCCAATCAGATGCGACCTCACCATTTAACCAATCACAGCCCTCCAGGAGTGCAGCACTCAAGTAGCTCAGCTTTGCACACATTTTGCACAATCTGAGTTAATTACAACGGAAATTAATTTTTACCTAGTCAAACCAAGAACAGGATGCACGTCTAAGTTATTACTTTATTTCAAAATGTTTCATTAATGAACTTTGCCAAAAATAACACAGTTAACCACTTTATAATCGTCCTAAACATTTGACCCTCATTACATATTTGTCACAGTTTTTCATTTTCAAACGAAACATCATTTTTATAAACACCTCACCCTCATTACATGTTTTTCAATCAAGACAGTCACAGTTACAGTTTTTAATTTGGAGAATAGATGTTTCTATGGGTCACAGGTTGTTCTGATATATCTGAATGCCACCAGATTTGCTTTTATTTCATTAACAGCTCAAATGTGTATAACATAATGGATTAAAGCTGCACGATTTCAGCATTTTTTTTAAATGGTGATTTCAATTCAAACAGTCACACGATCTAATTCCTAAATAACAATGTCAAATATGATCACGTTCAAATTTGCTTTGGTGCCGTCACTGAGCCAGAGAGCGGTGGTCATTTATAGGTATTATTAAACAGCTTCACAAACAGTCTCTTCAGTCACCATTATTTCTTACAACATGATTTCCTTACAATACTTCAATTTATCAGAGGTACTGGGATAATAGTATTTCTGATATAAACACTAATGTCTACAATACAAACCAAAATAGAGGTTTTGAAAATTCAAAACATTTTAAAAGTGACTTTAGCTTCAAATAAAGGTTGTATCAGTTATATCAGGAGGTGGCGACAAGTCGTTGCTAAAATGTACTTCATTCATTCATTCATTTATTTAAAAGATTACAAAAGAGATTATTTTAATGTACAGACAGTAAGTTATACTGTTTAAAATAAATGTTTTGAATCATGCTGCATAACTTGTTTAAACCACATTGTTTCACATAGTTGCTACATAAAGTACAACATGCTATATGTATTTATTGCTGTAACTGTAAGTTCAGACGGACCAAGCACCAGTTAAAAAATTCAATTCACCACTCAAATTGAAAAGACAATAGTCAGTCACATATTTTTACTATGCTTAGTGTTTGCATTGTTTCATTTGAAAATGAAAAAAACTGTGACAAATATGTAATGAGGGTCAAATGTTTAGGACGATTATAAAGTGGTTAAAGTTCATTAATGAAACATTACGAAATAAAGTAATAACTTACATGTGCATCCTGTTCTTGGTTTGAGTAGGTAAAACTTAATTTCCGTTGTAATTAACTCAGATTGCGCAAAAGATGTCCAAAGCTGAGCTACTTGAGTGCTGCACTCCTGGAGGGCTGTGATTGGTTGAATGGTGAGGTCGCATCTGATTGGCTAAAGAGTATGAGCGACCCACCTTGCTGCCAGCAAAGTCTCAAAAATACACACACACCAATCCAGGGGATTCACACAGGAAAAAAATTTGTGTGAATTATTAATGAGACTGATTTGCTTCCATACTTCCAGGCGATCAGTGCATTTACTTATTCAACAACACTACAATAAATGTATTGCCTATGTAAATGGCCATAAAAAAAGATTACCACACATTCATTTACAAACTAAGCGGCACTGCCTGGGATTTATGGTGAAAACTGCAGCAAATGTATTGATGTTCACATCAGTTCTGGATCAGCGTGATAATTAATAGGATGTCAGCATCCTCTTTGAATGCAGAAGACCAGGTGCTCTGCTAATTAGCTGCTCAGTAGCTATCCATCATTCAGCCAACTGCATAACTACAGCATGATCCACATCAAGCCTTCAGCAAATAATTGGGTGCTGACCAAAATATTCCAAACTATATGCATATTAAGCATGTCTAGAATCCAATTAATAGTGTTTTTTGACAATATGGCAGTTTAAATTTGAATGCAAAATTAACATGTGCAGCAATGTGCATCTATTCTAAGCAGCAGGGTACATCCAAGAACAATGGAGAACATAATAATGCTTATTCTCTGGTTCCTTAATGACTATATATGATATATACTATATAAGTTCCTAATATGAGTGTAAAGTGCCTTTGGTGTCCCCATCAGAATCGCTCAGTTATCATTAGGAAAACGCACAATAATGCAATTCTGAGGCTTTATGATGAATTAGCAAACCTTTAGACACATATCAGTACAATTATAAGTCTCTTGAAATGTGTTTCCCTCATTTTCTTTGATTAGGTCTACGATTTGGTCATGTCTCACATGCTGCTATGCTAATTTCACTGAGTGCAATAAGTGGCTAAATGACACTTTTTTTTTTTCAAATGTTCTTATTACTTTCAAAAAATTCTTTAACACAGTAAGACATTTAAATTTATATATATATATTACTTCATAATATAATATTACTAATTAATGATAGTGTTATTGGTGTAGTGGTTATCACTGTCGCCTTGCACCACCAGGGTCTGGGTTTGATTCCCAGCCAGGTTCGATTCCCGTCTCTGTGTGCATGGAGTCTGCATGTTCTCCCTGTGCTTGGTGGGTTTCCTCCGGGTACTCCGGTTTCCTCCCACAGTCCAAAGACATGCAGTTTAGGCTAATTGGCGTTCCCAAATTGCCCATAGTGTGTGAGTGTGTGTATGTATGTGTGCCTTCCGATGGGTTGGCACCCTGTCCAGGGTGTACCCTGCCTCGTGTCCCAAGTCTCTTAGGATAGGTTCCAGGCCCCCCCGGGGGGACCTGAATACAGGATGCAGAGGTATAAACGAGTAATAATAATAGCACTAACTGAAGGTCCACCATGTACTCATTAAATGCTGACTTAGCAAAAAATGTTCCCCTGTCATATTTCACCTTACAGGTAATCCTTCCATGCCAGGGTAGACCTTTGCGTATAATTTTTGTCACATTGATTTATTTTATTATCAACAAACTTTTCTGTTGGAAAATGTATGGTGGACATATTTTGCAATTGGCTTGGTCATTGACTGTATGCAGTCATATATAATTATAATTTATGTATACATTTAAAGTGCTAAACGTTGATCAACATGTATTTCTAACATTTTAATTATGAAAAGGCACTAAAAGGCACTTGATAGTGTTATTGACCTACTGTATACATTATTCACCTGTGTGAGGGTTCAGTATGTGTAATATATTAAATAATAGTGCATCATGCTCTGTAAAATTAAATGAAAAATTGTGATATAGGGGCTCGGAATACATACTTCTCATTGTACTGACTTTCCTGATTTTTTTTTTTCCCACACTGTAAAACAGTCCAGTAATCTTGCTTTCTGGATACATCTGGGTGTTGCTTGATGGGTTTTGCAAATGTAACTGACAATACTGTTCTTGCAAGAACTATTCCAGAAGAGTTGAGCTTCATGTCTTAAAATAACAATTGACTGTTGTTGTGATTGTTACATAA
The DNA here is from genome assembly GCA_028565275.1 of Leiocassis micropogon. Lineage (NCBI taxonomy): Eukaryota > Metazoa > Chordata > Actinopteri > Siluriformes > Bagridae > Leiocassis > Leiocassis micropogon. The sequence goes on from JAOVVA010000017.1 coordinate 3,785,944, forward strand.
TTGCCTAATTCCATATGTGTTATTTCATAGTTTTTACCTCCAGTATTGGTCTAGAATATAGAAAAATAAATTAAATTTTTTGTCCAAACTTTTGACTGATACTGTACATGAGCGTGATTTTAGTTAATTAATTTTGGTGCTTATTTTTATTTTATTTTTTTCGATTATTGCATATGACAAACTGAAGGTACAATTGGTTGTAACGACATAAGCAGCAACCTCATTTCCCCTCTTGTCTGTATGAACCACAGCATTTAGCATCACCACTATACCAATCACAGGCCTGATCTTCTGTCATCATCTCATTGGTTCTTTTTTTGTGTGCTTGAATGATTCGTAGGTCACTGTGTACTTTACCAAAAAAAAAAAAAATCCTCTGAAACTGCTCAGGTACAGGGACTGGCCTTAAAATGAGAGACAAAAGCTTACAACCAAAAAGTACCTCAGGAAGCCTGGAGAACTCCTCAACACTACATTAAAAATACAAGAAAGTCTGTCTCTTTGTAAGAAAAATATGAAAAATTGAGAGAACGGGGCTCAAGACCTTTGCACAGTACTATGTTTTATGTTAAAGCATTTATGGGTAAAATTCCAGGGGGGTTACACTCAAAAATCACCCCTAGCTGTCCATGTGACATGCATGGTCAGTGTGTTTCACCACAAACTCACTTCTCATATGTATATTTAAGCTGAACCACCAAACTTGCTCATGTTGTCTTACTTGGCCAGGCTTCAGTATAAACATAACATGTGTACCCATTGATAATGAGTAGCATTTCAATTTGTCTGGCTCACTTGACACTCAGATATAACAATGTAGATGGCTTAAATCATAATATTAACTTTTTAATTCTCTTTTAGGCAGAAGGAAGCATTTTTCTAAGAAATAATTCACAGCATAATATGATTCATTCCCTATGTTGTGCCATTTAGCCAGTAATCACAGTAATCAGTAACAGTCGTTATGCCACAGGCTAGGTATTGGAGTGGTAACAGAATGATTGTGTGAAAACATATTTTTCTGGTGATTTAAAAACAAAATCACACTGAATACCTTTTCACAAATTACTGAGTGTATACTCACCATTCACTTTACTAGGAACACTTTTTCTCACACACATTTACTGTATGCAGTTATTTAAGCATCCAATCATGTAACAGCATTATAATACATAGAATACTGTAATTCAGATGTACAGGTAATGTACACATCAAATATCAGAATATAGAAAATGTGTAAACTTTGGTATGATTGTTGGTACCAGAAAAGCTGTTTTAGAAACTGCTGCTGATTTCCTGGAAATTTCTGGAAATTTTACCCCCTTCACCTCAAGGGTAATTGTTATTGTTCTTTGCATTTCTGTACACAATTGGACAGAGTGGGTATTTAAGTTACGGTTGCTCAAACAGAAGATTGTTTAGGGTACTGTATGTAGGCCTTCTTGGATTTACTAGCAATGCAGAATGAGTAGGACCAGGAGTGTATCAACACTAATGGTGCAGCTGAAATCAAATTAACATGGTGTTCCCTCTCCATAACCATCAGTGCATGTCTCTGACTTGTGGACTGACAACAGTTCAGCCTCTTTGTCGTCTTTATGGACGTCCCTAAGGTGATTAAATATTACCAGACCTTCATCCATTCCAAGTTCAGAAGGACATCTAATTACTGACTGACAAATTATGGCTTTAGTAGGGTTAGGAACTGAGCAATCAATGTGATGCAATCATGCTGTAGTAGTAGTCAGTATTAGAAAAGGTTCTCTAGCTACAAGAGGGGTTTGTATAATTTAGACAAATGCACCAATAAGGCACTGAATGCATTTTGAAATGATTGCACTTAGAGGTCTGTAAAAGAATCAGTATCTTCTGAAAGACTGTATTATTTTGAATGAAGTATAAATATTCAGTGCAGTAATGTATGAAAGAGAAGCATGGAGACAAACTAAGAGTTTATTATTATTATTATTATTATTATTATTATTATTATTATTATTATTAGTGTAGTAGTATTAGCAGTAGTAATAGTTGTGATACTATTATTATTAATAATAATAATAATAATAATAATAATAATAATAATAATAACTGTTAGTCACTGCTAATTGCACGAAGATAATTTTAAGACCTTCTCTTTACAGTAGCTTGTCAGGAACATTATCTTGGATAAGGACGCATGCATCAATTTTCTTCAACCTTCCTTCTCAATCGACTGGAAAGGATGCATCTGTCTGTGGGAACTTTACACAATCATTCACAAACACCACTTGCACATTACAGAAATTTATCTCGGAGTTATTGTCACATCCCTTAAAGTTCTGACCTTGCTTCAAGACATTTTCACATGTTTTGAGTCCATTAAAGAAGTTCCTTAGATTTTCGCATCTCAGACGTGAAATAGGAAATCCAATTTCAAATTTCTAATGAGGATTATATGGAGTAATAGAGTCGTTTTTATAATATATATATATATATATATATATATATATATTGTGTGTGTGTGTGTGTGTGTTCTACAAGAAACATTCCTGCCACCACTAGCAAACTCTGCAGTTTCTTTCCTCAGACAGTAAGATTACTCACCAGCCCACTGCCTCCCACTGCTCAAATGGACTATTGAAACATCTAACCCAGTATTATTCCATACCATTGCACATCTGTACTTTGAAAAGCTACATCAGACACTTTCCATGTACAGTACCTCGTTTTGCTGTCAGTCTGCTTCTTCTATAAAGATTGCACCTTATGTAGTCTTACATGCTGTGTTGTACAATTGTCCCAGAGAAATTGCATTTTGTTCTAATTCATACAATCTATATAGAGGAATGAAAATAAAATCTCTGACTTGACATCATCCCAAACCAGAAATATTCACCCAAAACCTAAAATTTTATTTTACATAAGTTATGCCATATGCCATAATTAAATGGGTACATTTAAAATAAATAATTAATTGATGGATACAAATAAGACATTTTGAAGTTTTGATACTTGGTTTCTCATTGTCGCTGAATACTTTTCACAAGCACCACAGTTTTGGAACAAATGAGTCATTGGCTTTAAATTCAGAGTGAAGAATAAACATCACCAGATCATGCTGAAAATAGCAAAATTTCAATATTTATTTGATTCTAAAATGGCAGATGAGTACCTAGAGAGAGACAACCCTTTAAATTGAGCCTATACCAGAGTGATGGGTGCAGAGAAGTGCATGAAACAATGCACCTAAAATGCTGCACAAACCTCTGGAGGAAGTATTATGATCTGGGGTTTGCATCAGTTGTCCAAGTCAAGCCTCAACAACGTTATGTGGCATCTCATGATAATGCCAACACTGTGTTAAATGCTACATAGAATAAGCTCCATGCTTTAGATATAACTGCTTTTGAGGAAGAAAAATGATGAGTGCTGAAAGAAAAATGACGCCCTGCTAAAAGTCCGATGTGTCTCTGCAATACATTGCTCACGCTTCCCATATCATTTGTCACATTTGAGATGCTCATATTGATCAAGATGAACGTTGCAGACAGATTGCACAAAAAGACATCCACAAATATTTATAAGGTGATAAGTGAAGGTATGTGGGACTGTGATAAACGGTACAGGTGAAGGAGGAAGAATGAATGAAGTTGACAAAAAAGAAAAAAAAGAGCTGTAATTGTCTACTGTACATTATCATTTCATATACCAAAAGGCACTAATTAGGATTTGTGTCATTAGCAGCATTTAAATGAAAGATTAGCTAGCTTATCCAATTCAACTTTATTCACACTGTATAAAATCCTTCATGTTTTTTTTTTTCTTCCTTTTTTGGAGGGATGCGGGGGGGGGGGGGGTGATTTAATCTCAGCCTGTTGAGCATCTTCATTTACT
>JAOVVA010000017.1:3792508-3804101 GCA_028565275.1 Leiocassis micropogon
CAGTAAAGTATAGATACCCAAAATTTCTACTTAAGTAAGGTAACAAAGTATTTGTACTTCGTTACTTGACACCTCTGAGTACAGGTTAGATTTTAAATCTACTTTCACCCCTTTAAATTATACTAACTGTCAGTCGCCAGCCCTGCTAGTCGCAGTTAGGTAATTCCGGAAGTCACAGGATGATATGTGTTGGTTAAATATCGTTGCATAATGGTTAAATATCTGGTGAAAATAAATAAACAAATTAAAACCTTTTGGTAATAAATGGAATTTGTAGAACTATTGTATAAAAGCAATATTGAATATCAGTATGGCTGTGATATCTTCAGTGCTAAGGCTGTGCAACAGAATGACCTCGAGTGTGATATTGCTTAATTAAAATATTGGAGTTCATATAACCAAGTGTAATAAATTTCTATCCTTACATACGGTACATTTAATAGAAACACATACAGTACCACCTGAAAAGCAATCTAGTATGCTTTTCCAGTATTTGCAAAAGTGATATAAAATGTATTTAGTGTATAAAAATGATTATTTAAGAGAAAAATAGATTTAGAAATAACTATATATCTTGCTGAATAGGTGAGGATATACTTTTCTAATTTAGTGGGAAACTAGAACATTTTAGACAGCTTGTGCTTATTTTGGAATTTATATTATTGCCCAGTTGTCAAGTTGCTTAGCTATAGAGTTGTGACTGACATTGCATGACTAACAGAATTTTTATTTCTTCACTGTATTTTTGATAGTTCTAATTTGGTAATACCAGGAAAAACTGAATCACACTGCGTGTCTGCTGGTTTTAGCTATTATTCAGCTAATGCTTAACATCAGTGTCAGATTGGATAATTACACAAATTCTAGCAAATAAATTAGTACATAAAGTCATAAATTTAATGGAAAAAAAGCTAATACAGGTATAGCGAACGAATACAGGCAGCAGAACAAAGATTCCAATATGATCGAGCCCCCATGGGATGTGGCGGACAAACAAATCAATGGAGGACCCACCATGTAATCCACAGGACCAAAAGGATCAGCTGCCAACATCCTGGTGCCAGAGGGTTATAGCTTCTCAGGGCCAGTGCCCAAGGGGCTGCTCTTGAATAACTTTTAGATATCTAGACTATGAAGAATGAACTACAACATGACACTAGACAGGGACAGGTTAGCCTGACATTTACATTTACATTATGCCATTTTGCTGATGCCCTTATCCAGAGTATATCTCATTATACATCTGAGGGTTGAGGGCCTTGCTCAAGAGCCCAACAGTGTCACCTTGGTGGTCGTGGAGTTTGAATGTGGGATTAAACAATGCACCACTGAGACACCCCTGACATTTTTGCAGGGTGCTTCTTAAAGTGGGATGGAACAAATAAACAAAACAGAAAACATGTATAAATGAATGTCTAAATTATTAAACTATAGAACATACCTTGAAAGTTCATACCTCACTGCCTACTTAAATATACGTTCATTTATATTTTTCAACAACAACAACAACAAAATGTCCACATGTCCAACAACAGCACTTACCATAGACATTGTGCTGAAGTTTTCTAACCTGACCAAAAGTTTTAGCAATCCTAATAGCAATTTAAAGATAGAAAGCAACACGTTGCATAATTTTTTGCTATTATCTTATACAACTTTCATTCATTTATTTGTTCATTCATTTTCTATTTTGCTTATACCATACAGGTCCACAGAAAGCCTAGGAGTCTTCAGGAACTAAGTGGGGTACAACCTGGACAGGGTACCAATCCATCAAAGGGCACACATGTGCACACACTCATTTACAGTAATCTGCATGTCTTTGGACTGTGGACGGAAACTGGAGCTCCCAGAGGAAAATCACCAAGCACGAGGAGAACATGCATATTCAATGCACACAGACCCGAGGCTGGAATCAAACTCTCGACCCTGAAGGTGTCAGGCTACAGTGCTAACCACTAAAAACTCATCAAAGAGATTATAATATCTCTTATTAATGCACCATGTTGGCAAGTAGATTTTTTTTTCTTTTCTAACTCATGGCATATACAGTTGTGCTCAAAAGTTTGTATAATTTGGGAGAAATTACCAGATGTGTATTTTTTTTTAAAACATGAATAAGAAGGAAAAACTAATTTATTTTATTTCTTACAGTACTCAAGTTATGTAAAGCATAACAGATCATCAATCATCAAACTAAACGTGACAATAAAAAAATAATTAATAATCCCTTTTTGCATACATTTAGTTATTAATATTGTGTATTGCTCGGTTTAGGATCTCATCAATAATGGCATGCAATCGTTAGTAATAAGGTTTTTAATTCTCTCAGGTGGTATGGCTTTCCATTCTTCTTGGCAAAATGCCTATAGTTCCTGTACATGTTTTAGTTACCTTGCATGTACTGCACATTTGAGATCTCCCCAAAGTGGCTCAATGATATGGCGGTCAAGAGACTGTGATGGTCAGTCACAGAACTTTTACCTTTTTCTGTTGTTGCCATTGGAAGGTCAAGTTGGCTTTGTGCTTTGAATCATTGTAATGTTGGCACATTCAAGGGCATCCCATTTCAGTATTTTCTGATCATATGCTGCATTCATTTTGCCATCAATTTTGGCTAACTTCACTGTGCCACTGGAGCTTATACATACCCAAAACATGAGAGAATGAGTCTTGTTGACTCTCTCTCCAAACATAAAGTTAAATTTTGGTCTCATTTCCTCAAATGAATTGTGGGGCTTATCTAGGTGCTTTCTGGAAGCGAGCTGTCTGCAAGCAAGGCTTTTAGTGGCTTGGGAGCAGAAACGGCTTTCTCCTTACAACGGGCAATGCAGGTCATTTGTGTTCAAGTAATTCCTTGCTCCTTAAAACAACAACACCACTTTTTTTTCCAGAGCAGCCTGTATTTTCCTCGAAGTTGTTTGTGGGTTTTTCTTTGTGTCTCGAACAATTCTTCTGGCAGTAGTGGGTGAAATCTTTCTTGGTCTAGCTGAACAAGATGGCGTTGGTGAGGTCGGCTGCCGTCGCGACTGCTCCGACCCCTTTTTCTTTGTTTTTGTTCTTTAAGTTAGTTTTCAGTGATCTAAAACCGGCAAATTCATCAGCATTGAGTACATTAGGTATGATAGAGGCACCCTTGTTTCTGTTGGTATACAATGTACAATGTTTTAAACTCCAGATCCAAGCTGGCCGAGTAAGATCCTAAAGGAGAACAAAGAATGCAACGCAAAGCGGCGGCCCCGAGGAAAATGAGACGGCATCAGGAACAGGCTGAGAGCCTGTGCACACCGCACACCTCTGCCTAGCATCCTGCTCGCCAACGTCCAGTCACTGGAGAACAAGCTCGATGACCTCAGGGCCAGGGTAAAGTTCCAGAGAGACATTTGGGACTGCAATCTCCTCTGTTTCACCGAGACATGGCTGAACCCAGTGGTGCCAAACCATGCCATCCAGACCAAGTTCTTCTGTCGGCCAAGTTCTTCTTGGTTCACCGCATGGACAGGTTACAGGACTCGGGGGAGTCAAGGGGAGGCGGCATGTGTTTAATTGTGAACAACAACTGGTGCAACAGCACGAGCATTGTTCCTCTCACACGCTCCTGCACCCAACCTGGAACTACTGTCCATCAAATGTCATCCTTTTTACCTTCCTCTGGAAGATTGTTGGTTGAAGCAGCTTCATCTTCCAAAGAGCTGTTATGGACAGGGACTTTAGACCCATCAGAGACCCAGACTGGTGGTACTGAATCTACTTTGCTTTGTAAATAAGGCAAATGAATTGCACCAGCTCCAGTTGAATCTGTCTTCTCAGGGTCTGCTCTCAGTCAGTGTCTGCAAGAGTTGAGAAGCTGTTGAGTAAAGTGCTGATCACCTCCTGGAAGTGCCAGCAGTGTCCTTCAGGGGTCAAGCCAACTTACTCCAGCATGGCTGTGTTCACTGCCAGGTTGTCTAATTGGCCCATGAATAGCCACAGGGCCTCCCAGGTAATCAGAGCTTTAATCACTCACTCTTGAGGCTTTTTCACAGTAAAGTGATACCCTCAAACATTACTAACCTGCAATGCTGTCCTTGCCAGCGGACTATTTTTACTACTACTGTAGATTCTTAAACCATTCCCTTATTTAAGCTAACTAATGTGAGGAGAAAGATTAAGCATACTGTATGTATGGAAAAATATTTCTATTTAAACATATATGCCTTTGTGGTTTTCAGATACCCAGCGAGTGCAATACACTGGCCAAGAACAAGAAACTGTTGATATCCAACCATATTTTAAAGATTTTGTTCAGACTAAAGACATATTTTTGGATAGTGATAAAAATATGAACAATTAGCATATACCTAAGATTTGTTTTTATTACTAATATCATTATTACATTGAAACCATACTAAAGAAAGCAAAGCAAAGCAATATTAATATAGATGACTTGGTTCATCATATTTCTCCTGGTAGCAGCACAAAAGTTACTGACTGTGCATGATCTGGCTAGCTGTGGGAGCTTAAGTTTGATGAGAAGCGCCTGGTATTTGTACAGTTCCTTCCAAAAAGTAAAAGTACTACTTAAAAGTTTTACTAAAGTCAAAGTACTAAGTGCATGCTTTAAATTATACTTTAAGCACAAAAGTAAATGTACGCCACAAACAAACTGTTCTATCCCACAGTGTTACTGATAACTGTTATTCTCTAGTAGAGACTAATAACTACAAGATTTGAAGGAATCTTGGGTAGCAATGTCAGCCTTTTGCTTCTGCTACCATGTATAAAGTAGTCTATGCAATTAAATGGGCATACTGCAAGCATAAGAAATACACTAAGGGTAAAATCACATACAAAAACATTATAATTATAAGCTTGCTATAAAAAACAACATTGTTACTGGCATGAAACTCAAACCAAATGATAAAAGTTCATACTTCTCTTGCACAGTATATTAACTGGTTAGCTAGATCGCATCTATTCTTACCTTGACAAATGCGCCTGTTTGAGATGCTTGACAAAGGTGTCAGAAGAATATGCAAGTGGGTGGGATCCGTTAGGCAACAGTCAATCACTTTGGTGCCCTAACCAACCTGCGCTTCATAATGACCTGCCAATCATTTCTGTAAACTTGGACTGCTTGGACTAGTGGAATTGTTTTGTTCCTGTCCTTCAGACATACCTGTAGGGTGCAGCAACCTCGTGAGCTGGTGTGAGTGACAGTGTAACCACTCTTGTTTAGATTAGAAAATCAATAAACTTTCCTGTGATTATTAGCTTAAAAGTAAGAGTGTCTATTTAAAATATAAAGTAGTAAAAGTGAGATAAGTGTAAAACGCATAACATATGAAAAATATGTGTATATAGTCCAGATATACAAGAGAAATATTAAAGAACAATAAATGAGTGGTTGTACATCATTACTTACCACCTCTGGTGGCTGGCAATGCCAGGCATTGAGCTGGGGTGCAAGAATCTTATTCTGTACAACAGTGTAGTGCATTGTCCTGCCGACCTGGAAAGCAGTTGTGATCTTATGAGTGATTTAGGAGATGAGTAGAAGAGAAAAGAAGTAGAGTTGCCTCAGACATTGCTCTAAGAAGCAATATGACAGAGGGTGCCAGAAATGCAGTAAAGGTCACGTATGATATATAACAAATGATAAAAGAAGCCACTTTCTTTAACATGGATTAGAAAATGGGTGAAATTTGCCATAAAAAGGTCTGGCTCCAGACTGCAGTACAGTAAACAAAGCTAGGATAGGAAAGTCAGCTGATGATAAGTGAAGCGATTTCTGTGTTTAAAGAAAGTAAAAATACTCAATTAGATTAGATTTCAGGAGTCTTTTTTTTTTGCTTCTCTTGTTTTACAGATCTAAAAAAAAATGTTCTTAGTAATGCACGAGAAACGAGGATTCCATTTAATCACAGACATTAATCATTCCATGTCATGTAATACTCGCACTACAGTGGCTCATCAAGCATGATAGTTCACCATGTGCATTTGTTTTGTTCTGTCCATCTGACATTTTTGGATTTGCCTTAATAAATATTACACTTTCATTCTACTTCCAACTTTATCATGTTATTGTCCAAATCATCACAAAATTAAGGTAACATACCAAGTTAAAACACAGAACATACAAGTTGCGACTTGGAGCCTATCCCAGGAGACTTGGAGCATGAGGTGGGGTACATCCTGGATGGCATGCCAATCCATTGCAAGGCACACACATACACACACTCATACACTACAGTCAATTTGGGAATGCTAATTAGCCTAATTTGCATGTCTTCGGACTGTGGGAGAAAACCAGAGTACCAAGAGAAACCTACTAAGCACAGGGAGAACATGCAAACTCCATGCACAGACCGAAGGCTGGAATCAAACCTGGAACATGAAGGTGCCAGGCGACATTGATAACCACTAAGCCACTGTGCCGCCACTGTGTTTACTGTAAGAGTTAAAAATTCACAAGGTGTCTTAGATGACTCAGAAAATGTATAATGATAATTAGGTAGGAAGCAAATGACACTGGCCAAACTGCAATAAGTAACAGACATAAATACAAAACAAATTATTTGGTAATGCATGTCATTAATAGCAAAAAGAGAGAATATGCTAGCAAGTTACAAAGAATTAAAATGCTCTAGAGCTGTCTAAGCTAGAAATAAATATTTCTAATGATCGCTCTCTGTTATTCCAGTTAGCTAGCTCTTGAATGATCGCATTTATTTTAAATAATTACTTCACCATGATGAGTGCATGCACTCAGCATGAGAATCAGACATTTCTCTTGTTTTGTTGTCATCCCTAGTATTCTCCTTATTTATTTTAACCTCATATTTAAATTGTGTCTAGTCCTAGTAAATAAAAAAGCAACGTTTATTTGTGAGTGATATGAGACATTTACTTTCTGTTGATTACTTCATTCAAAATGAATTGAAATGAGACAGCATGCTGGTAGGCTTCTAGTATAAGGAGACCCACAAAGGCATAGACGATCCATAAGGCTGCCAATTTTGAAAAAATACAGTGGGAATCGTACTGAATTAGGCTGTTTGCTAGCTTTGCTTAACAAGCATGCCTAAAAATAAAATCATGAATGTTGTAATAGATTATGACAAGATCACCTGACCACATTAAAGAAAGAAAAAGATTGTTGAATTAAAATACTCACTTGAACAGATTTATTTACCCTTACTTTGACTTTGATGTCCTTTCTCATCGATTCAAGTTTCACCTTTAATTTCTGTTCCTCTGCCAACAGATTCTTCCATCAATAATAATTGGACTGCTGCTGGTGTCTTCAGATGCCACAATGCTTGATTTAATCACATAGTTCAAGAGAGACAATAGGCTAAAACTAAATGAGCGAAGCAGCTGAAGAGTGCTAACATGCCTGTTCCACTGACACCGAGGCATTCATGTCAAAATAAACATATATTTCCTCTTTGGCGGTAAAAGTTTTCAAAGACTGAGCATCTGGGTTTGTGTTAATTAACTTGGCATTAGCTGTGCTCGGTTTTGTTTAGCACCGGCTCGTGGGCCTTTTTTAGAACTGTTAATTTATGCCTGAGAAACATGGGAATGCCAGTCCTTGATTTGGGCAAAATTAATGCTAGTCTTCCCTTGTGACACAGGCTCTCTTGAAATTTTGCAGTAATTTAACAGTGCTGTCTGTCAGAATTTTTTCTTATTCCCACGTGCTGTTGCAGGAAAGAAAGAAACTAGGGTTTTAATATTTTTTATTTGCTGCAGTACCCAATGTTAATTTTCTATGTAAAGCTAGTGCATGCATATGATATTAGATTGTGTAAAAGACACCCAAAACCTATAACATAAGAGGGGGAAAAAATGTAATAAAAATTCTAATATACACACATGGTTGAATTTGTTGTTACCCACAATGATCATTTTAATAATTTGGAACTGGCAAAAAATAATCAAATAATTCAATGAACAACAACTAATGAAACAACATTGCTTGTATATTATTAATATTAATAATAATAATAATAATAATAATAATAATAATAATAACCTAAAGAAACCGGCCTTGATTAATTAGTTTGTACCCTTAGAAATGATTGAGAATAATTTGACTGTAGTGACATGTTAAACTAAAGTGTGTTCTGTAATTAGCATCATAGGTGTCTTTAATCAGTTAGTCAGTCTCTTTAAATGGTGAAAAGTAGTCATGCTGCTGTTTGGTAACATGAACCAAAGAAAGAAAAAAAGAAAAAAAGAGGTGTCTGAGGAGATTAGGAAGAAAATTATCCAAGAACATGTTAAGGTGAAGGCTAAGATCATCTCCAAGCAACTTAATATTCTTGTGACTGCAGTTGCAAATATTATCAAGAAGTTTAGGGTCCATGGGATTGTAGCCAACTTCCCTGGACGTGGCCGCAATAAGAAAGCTGATGTCAAATTAAACAGAAAGGTAATATGAATGTAACCAAGGAGGCAAGGACAACTTCCAAAGAGATTCAAGGTGACCTCCAAGGTCAAGGTACATTAGTGTTGGATCGCACAATCTGTTTCTGTTTGAGCAAATGTGGAAGATGACCCAGGAGGACTCCACTTTTGAAAACAAATCATAAAAAAATTGTGAAAGAGTGAAATTTGATAAAATGCATATTGACAAAACAGAATGGTTCAGAAGGAATGTTCCTTGGACAGATGAAACAAGGGGCTTTTTGGCAATTTCTTGGCTGTTCACAGATGAAACAAAAATGAAACTTTCAAAGGAAAGAACACTGTACCTACCGCGAAACATGAATGAGGCTTGGTTATGTTCTGGAGCTGTGCTCATGTGTTTGGTACAGGGTGTCTTGAATCTATGCGGAGTGCAATAAAACCGCAAGATCATCATGAGATTCTGGAGCAAAATGTATTGCCCAGTGTCAAAAAGCTCAGTTTCATTCGCAGGTTATGGGTCCTCCAACAGGATAATGACCCAAAACACACAACTAACAATAAATGGGCAACTCTGAAAAATGAGTCAAATGCAAGAATGATATAACATACCAGAACATAACAAAAATGTCCACTTGCAGCTGGCTCCAAAAGTGAGCCAATCATCCTAGGCCCCCATACTAAAATGTCCAACTTTACAACAGAAATAATTTCGTCTCTATAGCTAGATATTTCCATTTGGGACTGAATGGAGGGGATTGAGGGGCATGTTGCACAATATTTACTGTATTACTGCATTTACTGTGTGTGTGTGTGTGTGTGTGTGTGTGTGTGTGTGTGTGTTCACGACTCTTATCATTTATCCATATACATACTTAACCAGTCCACACCTTATAATTTGCATAACAGCAATATTGCACTAATGTATACAGTATACATTACTATTTGCACTTCTGGTAGATGCTAAACTGAAAAATACACCCTCATGCTCACTTAAGGATTAACCGGAGTTTAGGTAGCATCAGCTCCTGCCAAAATGGAAATGACAAGAGTTGATCTTCTTTCGAAATTTTATGGGCGACAACACAGAAGGTTCGTCCTGTTTTTTTTTTTTTTTTTTTTTTTTTTTTTTAATACAGTCTATGCTAAAAACCACAAGAATTCAACAAAAAGCTGAAACATGCAGTGTGGAGAAGACATGCTTCAAACCTAGAAGCATGCTCATGAGTATTGAGCCAGAAGTGCAGGTGCAGAAGTCTCAAAGAGAACTACAGAAACTGGACTGCATTGAGTGCCTAAAAAGATTGTGCAACAAAATATTAGGTTAACGGTCCCATCATTTTTCACTGAGCCATTTTCTTTCTTTCTTTTCTTTTTTTTTCAAAAGCAATGTCTGATTTCATCTGTTGATTAACATTCAATTATTATTTATTAATATTTTTGTCAGTTTCTAATTATTTCAGTCACCATTGTAGGTTGACCTTGCCCACTTTGAGTTTAAACTCCAAAACAGTTCTGATCTTAACAGGTACAGATAGTGATAGTGGCAATTCTTTCATCCATATTACAGAAATAAGCATCAATGTCTCCTGTTTTATTGTTGTACTATTCCATACATATTTGAAGACTGCACTGTTTTGGCATATTTGGAAGATATGCCAGGATTTGGCATATTACTTTAAATTCCTAATATTCCAGCAACATCACTTCCTGACAAGACTCCTAGGATTTGCCATATACAGTACCCAGAGTCAATGTGATAATCTTCTCGATCAGGCTTTCATAAGGTCATATTTTAAAATTCAGCACTGATAGCCAATGATCCTCTATAGTTTCAACAGCCAAAGGGCAGTGCATAGGCAGTGATAAGGTTAATAATGACTCTACTGCACTGAAATGACTGTCCAGCACATCTTCAGTAGGGAGGATAGCAGCCCTCATATTGCCTCGAATCAGAGGTGTGCCTGAAACTGGCTGGAGATTGAATTTTAATGGAACAGTATAATATGCTGACTCATGATTTTTTTTCCCCACCAGCTCTTCCAGCACTGACACCAAGCAGTCTTATGACCCTGAATCATCTGAGTAATCCTGCAGCTCATGGATTTATCGGATCAGCCACAGACATTGCATTTTGACATGCTCGCAACAATGAGCAAATAAATATTCACACTGTAAGTGGTTTGTCTAATTTACAGTATAAACAGGGCAGATTCTGATTACTATAGCTTCACACCAATGTCTTAGCATAAGATTCTGTATTACTTTTAAAGTACTGTAAATAAAAAATTTAAAACTTCAATGCTATTTGAAACACACAACAATTTGTACTTGTAAAAAAGAAAATCAATGTCCATGGTAATCATATTCTTTCATATATGACCTCTCATTCAATGTGCATAAAAAAATAAAAAATAATATTATTAATAAAAATAAATAAATAAATATATGAAGGAAATTACAGAGATAACTATTATTTCAGATAAATGTACAAAGTTATTACAATACATTAATTTTTTTTATTAATGTAAAAAAAATACACAGATTAGTGTTATTAAACTTGCATTTTAAAGTTCTATAACCCATGTATAGCTAAAATCAGAACTCAAAATAATAATAATAATAATAATAATAATAATAATAATAATAATAATAATAATAATAGAAATCTTGACCATGTCTGCTCACAAGTATTTACTAGCAACACAAGGGACTTCTCTCTTATTTATTAATTAATCAATTTATTTATTTATTTATTTATTTATTTATACAATAGTATGGAACTATAATTTATATGTTCACAAATGGTGGCCATCTTCAGTCTTATCTGACAGTTTATCTATCACGTTTTGCACTAAATTTAAGATGAGTTCCTGTACATATACACTGATCAGCCATAGCATAAAACCCATACAACATTAACTCTTTAACATTGATTATCAATTATATACTAATAAACTGGTGACAAGATCATGGACACCCAAGGCTAATTTATGCCTCTTGGGAGCTAAGTCCATCCTGTCCAATCCAACATAAAAGCTAATGTGTTACAACTATCCAAAAAAAGCCTTGTGGAGCCACACCCCTAAGAAGCCAGATCTGCCCAGGTGGCACAAGGGAACCTACAGTGGGGCAAAAAAGTATTTAGTCAGCCACCAATTGTGCAAGTTCTCCCACTTAAAAAGATGAGAGAGGCCTG
>JAOVVA010000017.1:3866826-3884713 GCA_028565275.1 Leiocassis micropogon
CGCTATCCGCTCCCTCCGCTTACGTGAGCTCACAGACGCCCCTGATTGGCTAGTAGAGCCGTGATTAATGTGGGAGCGCAAGTACCTCTCATCCCTCCCCTGTGAGAGAGCTCAGCCAATCAGCTCTCTCTGGGCCTCCGGCTGTGAGAGGTTACAGCATCACCCGGGGATCGAACCAGCAATCTCCGGATGATAGGGCGATCACTTTACCACTGCGCCTCTCGGAGGCATAAATGTTTACAATTCTAATAATAAATATAAAAACTATATCTCAGGAAAATATGTTGGCAGTATTATTTATTACAATAGTGACTGTATAGTCGTATCGCCCGGCCCTAAATAACAATGGAGTCGCCTTCAGTTCAAAGAAATGAAAAAGTAAAATTATTTTAAAACTGACTGCTTAAATATGGATTTACTTAAAGCAATCTGTATAACGTGACAAATCCCACATAATACATAAACGTGCCAAAATTAAAATAAGTAAAATGAACAAACGCAAATTTTCCAGAACATTTCTGAAAGACTGTCCTCAGTCACGTGACTAGGGCTCGCTATAATATTTCATATTAGCAACAGTTGATAAAACACCTAAATAAAGCGGGGCAAAAAGTTTCTAAAGAACTCTTTAGGAAGAAACATAAAACTTTAACAGTTTAAAGAAACAATATTTTGATTTTAAAAATAAAGCTGGCATTAAAAATAAATTTTAATAAATACAAGCAATGACATCATTCTTAGGACTCTGTGTGTGCGCACGTTTAATAATAAACTAAACAATTTATGATAGTGAAGTAGTCGGTTCAAATTAAAGGTTGATATTTGCCAATTACAAGAAATCTTGCTTTTTAATCTCCTAAACAGTAGGTAGCAAAAAGTGGAGCTTACGTTTTCTCCCATGCCCGTCTAAAAACATTCTATTCATAACTCTAGAGAGCACCAAACTGTCGACAATCAGATGACGTAAATCAAAAACATCAACTTTAAGGTCCCCAGATGCTTAAAAAACACTTTTTTTTTTACAGCACCTTCCTGTAGTTGCTAAGACTGTTCTGTGGTTTTATGAGGCACAATAGTGTTATATGAGTAATCACTCATACTGTGATTATTTTTAAGACTGTAGTATTAATCATAAATCCTTAAAAAAAAAAAAACTAATTGAGATCGGTTAAGAAATTTAAATGTAGTGCTTTTTATTCAGGACAAATGCAGCTCCACTGTTTACTCATGTTTGCCCACAGACCATTCTTGTGGAGTCTTTGTGTTACCTTAGAAAATTTGCTTTCATCGTGGGCTACCTTTGAGCCTAGTGAACGCGCATGTAGTGTTTGAATTTTGTATGCTTGTGCTTTTTTACCCGCAAATCTTTGATGCTAATATAACTCCATTATGGAAAAGTGCCAGTAATTTTAACAGGAGAAAATGTAATAATATATTCAATTGTACTCGGTTCATACTGTATATTCAGTTGTCCACTCCAAAGTAAGAAAATACACATTTTGTCCTTTTTGAGTGTTTATTTCTTAAGAGATAGAAGAGAGAATCTCAAATGTGTAGTGAATATCCCAATATAAACCCATTCTACCACACTTTAAAACAGAGCAGTGCTGTAGCTTGCCATTTTCACTCAATTTATTACCGAAATATCTCCATATTTCACTTTGGGTCACCTCATTACTGTGGCCATCTCTTCATGTCTATTCTTTCAATAAAACGAAAAAAGTACTCGACTCTCTCTACTGTTGTTCATGACTCGCTTAAAACAAAGTAGTTTTTTTTCCCTGCTATCTCATCACTGCTGTTCAGTGTTTCCAGATGTACAATAATTATCATATTTGTACAGTAATTTTGGTTTCTGTAAAATGTACAAACGATAGTTGTTAAAAATCCCTAAATGTAAGATAATTGCATTTTATAGTTTAACAGCATAAGTCTGATTCGGAACATTTAAAGCATTTGGCATTTAAAGCATTTTGTAAGCCCTTATACAAAGCAGTTTGAATTTTTATCTCACTGCACATATGAGCAGTTGAGGGTTAAGGGCCTTGCTCAAGGGCCCAACTGGGGCAGATTGGTGGGGGAGTTTGAACCTGGGACTTTCTGATCAATAATTAAATGCCTTAACCACTGAGCTACCCTTACCCTCACCAGTCTGGTTACTCAACTGCTGTCATCTCCTAGCTATCTAGAGGTGCATAGTGTAGCCTACGTAGGCGTGATAATTGTTGCTCACAAATAATCGTTTGAATAGTTGCAGTCCTTTGCAGTTCACTTGGTAGACGCAGCTATACAAGTTGCCAACTCCGTTCTGGGGGAGATTCAATCAAATTTTCAATGCACGATAAATTGCCCTGAAATATGATTATTCTGGGTTCTCTGTAAGATGAATTGCTTTTGACTATCTGGCAACACTGCTGCTCTTGGTGCTGTGCTTAAAGAGACAGATCCCTTTTAGTCAGATCATACAGACATACACAGAGTGAAAAACCAATTCTTTAAAAATGCAGCTATAGTACGTTTTAAACATTCTAATTCATCTGTAATTTTTTAGTACTGGTATACCATGCAAGACTACATAATACTGTATATACAGTACTGTATAACTTAGAGGACTGATGTTAAGAGAATGTTTGTTTGTTTTGTTAATGAAAGGTTTACAGGTTATTCTGCCAGACTACCTCAGACATACCTTTGTCCAGGCAGCACTTGGCTACATTGCCTGCAATGGAGAAGGTGACTTTGTGTGCCGGGACAGTGATTGCTGGTGCAAGTGTGACCCAAAGTATCCAGAATGTAATTGCCCCTACATGGATATTCAAGCCATGCAAGAGAGCCTTCTTCGAATCTCTGAATCCTGGGAATTCCTTTACAGAGAATTCAAGGAATCAGGTATGTACTGCATGCGTATGGATTTAATCGAACACAGTAGACCCTACAGTCTTTGTGAATCTTTGAGTGCAGTTATTTTACAGAATGTATAACTAAGGGAAAGTGTGGGAAGGCCCAGACAGAAATTGTTTTAATACCAATGTTGTAAATGTGTTCTTCTCTGAGTGATAGCAAAGACATTCAGTGTTTTGCACATCAGTTAACATGAAATGCTGGGAGTGTCTCCGTTGGCATGTGTTGGCAGCTTACTTCACCAAACTGTACCTGTCTTGGAGAAAGAAAGAAAAAAATTTCCCCTTAACTCCTCCAGATGAGTTCAAGGCATTCCTGACGAGGCTGCCTCAGAACTTCTACCTCAACACCTCAGCTATTCACCACTTATGGCTGCTGGATGGCATGTTTCAACGGCGCTATGAAATGCTAGAAAGCAGCATGAAAGGTCTGTTCAAGAGGGCCCAGCGTGTTGTGTATAAGCTCTTCAGTCTGAGCAAGAGGTGTCAAAAGCAGCCCCTTATCAACTTACCACGTGAATGGTGAGCATAAATGCTTTATCTTCTCATTGAGACATATAGATAATTCAGGAATGGGACTTTTCCCCCCATACTGTACATGAACCAAATGGCAAGCAGATTCTGTAAGGAATTACTAACAGCGAATTAAAGTGCAGCTTGAGAACATCAGCTGAGTAAGCACATTCAATGCCAACAACAGCTTTTGATATGTTGAACATCTGTCCCTTTAATTAAATTAAACTATTTCTGTTTTAGTGCAAAGACTCAATTTGTTAAAAAAAGTTGGAGTATAAACAATAAGATTAAGTATACGGTAAAGTAAACTTTCAGGAAATGTACTGCAACCTAGCTTAAAGAGAAGGCAGAAAAAAATAACTACACGTAACATTTGTGCCTGCTTTATACACATCTAAAACATACGGTTTGAAAAAATAAAAATGCTAGCTCCAGCTGAACAAAATTAAGTTTAAGACTTAGCACAATACTGAGCAGGCAAGCAAACAAAGCAAAAAAGAAATAGCAGAAGAGAATTAAATTAATGGTTAACAATGCATAAAAGAATTTAAAAAGTCAGCATAACATCAATACTTTTTATTTGCCATGTGCTAATTAACATCTGTGGCTGTATCAAACCTGTTCTGATGTCAACCTTTCATACCACCTGACACTATGTGCCATAAACATAATGGGCACAGCCCAAAAAAAGCTGCCCATTAATATCTCATTAGACCATCTTTAGCTTTGATTATGGTACACATTCTCCATACCATTGTTTCAACAACCTTATACAACATCATAACATTTATTTTCATCCAGAGTTGCATTATTTTTTGCTTGAGATCTTGTATCAATGATGAGATAGAAGAAGCAGTCGAAAGACTTTCAGTGGGGTTAAGGTCAGGACTCTGTGGTGGCCAATTCATGTGTGAAAATGATTCCTCATGCTCCCAGAACCAATTTTTCACAATTTAAGACTGATGAAACTTGTCATTGTCTTCTGAATGCCTGTGCCATCAGGAAAGAAAAACTCCATAGATTGGACAACCGGGTCATTCAGTACAGTTAGTCAGCTGACTTCATTTTATTGCCAAATATCATTCCTGTGCCTAGACCTGATCAACTCAAGCAACCCCAGATACCCATAACACTGTGTCCAGAGGCTTGTACAGTGGGCACTATGCACCGCTTCATGCCCTTCCCTTCTTATGCTGATGTGCCCATTGCACTGGAATAGGGTCAATCTGGACTACTATCAGATTACATGACCTTTTTCCAAAGCTTTCTATTTCCAGTCTTTACACTTTACATACCTTTTTGCTAACAAGTGGTTTTCCTATGATCACACAGCCATATTTAGTCCAAATTCTGTGATTTTATGTCACATTTTGAATGTGAAAATGCTATTATTTTTATTACTATTATTATTTCTGCTGTTAAATGTTTTATGATTAAGACTTGAAACTTTAATTAGATCCAAAACAGTGAGATACCTTTAAACAAAAATTTTAAACAATGCAGCTGCAAAATGTTCTTTCAATTTTTGGAACAGCTAAAAAGTAACAGCAATTAAAACTCAATTAAAACCACACATTCAGATGTGAAATCTTACAGAAGGACAAAACAGTAACCCACTAATTTTATCAAACAATAAACAAGAATAAAAATGATTGAAATATAATGAGCTCACTAGTGCTGTTTACTTGAAAACAAAATCCATCGTTCTTTCCTTCTGCGCAAAGAGGGCAATGACCTGATCATACCTCGGCTTGAATAAATCCAGCAGCATGTCCTTTTATTTCAGAAAGTGTTGATCTTTGGGGAATCTCGCCCACAACAGTCTCTAAAGTTTAATAAAATCCAGAAAAAGATGCATAGGATTTTCTCATTCAGCCACCAACACACACAAAGTCAAAAACATAGCTCACTAACTATAAAACTCCGACATGCTGTTTGTAGTATTGTGGTAACTCAGTCTAGGTGTTAAAGAAATTGCCTTTTGATGCGAAATAAACTGGGCATTTCTGGTGCAGGTTTAGTGACCTTCCAATCTAGCAAATAAATACTCCAAATAAACCAAAATCTGATTTGAGATTTAGTTAGTAATTCATGGCTTCATTTAGTTATATGGCAAAAGAAATAAAGTTGGAAATAAAATTTGGAATTACTCAGAGAAAGTTTCTAGTTTTTGGTAACCAAGGCAGAGAAGAAAAAAACAAATTTCAACTCACTTTCCTGGCCTAAATACACTTCATTTCTTCATATTGTGCTTCCAAAGAGCCAGACTTTTTGTGTTTTTAATGTAGTCTTGAGGAATAGTTCTCCAGGATTCCTGAAGTACTTTTCTGGCTTTCATTTGCGGCAAGTTTTAGCCTCTTATTTTCAATCCATTTCCTGTACCTGACCAGTTTCATAGAATTTCTTTTTAGTTTGGTTTTTAAGCCACACAGTGACTTATGAATAATTCAAGCATGAAAAATCGAACTTAAGGCAGGAACCAGTGAGAAACGGGTGCAGATGATTACAGATGATCAGGCCGGTGATTAGTATACTGGTGGTGCTAAATGTTGAGTGGTTGGAACTGATCAGAGGGGAAATGAGGTTGCTGCTAAGGTTGTTACATGACCAATGAATTTTCTAATTGTACTTGATTATCAGGCTAATGACACACACAGATGAAGTATCTAACAACCGTTTATAAATCCACTGTTATAGTTCCAATCAGGCCATTCTCTGTTTTGCATACATAAAACAGTGAGTCAAAAAGTATCCACATTCCAGTTATATTAAAACTGTGTCTTATCAGCGCTTTCCTTTCAAGGCTACGGTCTCCCCAGTCACTGCTGTGCAGGTGCAAATGTGTAGGATCAGTTCATCTGTAACTGCGGTTCGAGCGTGCAGTGAATTTTTCTTTTAGTGGTCTGAGGGTGTACCCGTTGCCACTGTTTATCGAAGACTTTGTGGGCAGTATGGAGAAAGTATTTGGATATCAGCAAACAAAATTTGGATAAATATCCTAAGCATGGTAAAAGTTTCTTATAGAGAATCATTATTGGTGACAAGACAATGATTTATCCGACCATATCAGATTTTCCTAACGTAGAGCAAAATGATAGTTGCACGTATGATCAGCTTTTCCTACTTTATCAGAAAAATGGGTAATTTTGAATTGAACTGCATTAAAAAAATAATAATTCTACATCACGTCTGGGTAGCACAGTTGATGAAGTGCATTGTAGCACAATACTGTAGATAGAAATATTATCAGGAAAAAGGTTCCACAATCAACAGTGCTTGTTACAGTGCTTTATTGAAGGGCTAAAGCCTAAACTTCTAATTAAACGCAGAGGACTAATATGTGAGGGTGTCCGCAAACTTCTGCCCACACTGTCAACACTCTGCAAACACGTTGTTTTGAGGTTTTTAGAGCATCCTCTGTTTCTAGTCCTGATTTTGCTCTATCGGACTTTCACCTGTTTGGTCGCATGAAAGCAGTTCTACGAGGATGAAGTTTCACAGCGATGCATTTGTGGCTTGCAGCGTAAAACCTTTTTTAATGAGGGAATTTGAAAGCTTGTTGACAGATGGACAAAATGTATGGAAAATCAAGGAAATTATTTTGAAAAATTACATATTTACATTTTACAGCCAGTGTGTGCATCATTTTCGACTCACCCTCGTATAACAATTTGATTAAAAAGTGCAAAGGTCAAAACACTTATGTTAAGGGAAACATTTCTTTTTACATTCTAATATAATTACTCATTCAATAATTACAATGCCTCCGATTACTTTAAAACAAAACAAGGACTGAAAAATAAATGGACCAGCAAATGATGCTTAGAGGAAAGTAAAAATCTAAAACACTAATTTAAGAAATTATTGCAAAGCCTTAAGTCATTAGAACTAATCATGGATGGATAAATACATTTACTCATCTTTCAAGGCAGCATTAACCAAACTATTGATCAGATCCTTTAAAAAATTTGAATACTGCACAGAGTATACTACTCTCAAACAAAATGAGAGTAACAATAAAAACAGCAGCTTATTTTAATATACTCATCGTTGCGGTTGCATTTTATAATTTGTGATGATTTCTTGACTAATGTTTAGTGTTTAAGTCAAGTCTGACTTTTCCTGTAGCCAATTTTCTGGTGATGTCCTTGAAGTCCAGTCTTTGGAGAGTCCATTGAGCATTCCCTGGCTCGTTGTGGAGCGCATATAGTTTGTAATGGGTTTTCTTTCACAGAAAGCGTGCTTACCTCAAGTCACCGTCAACATTAATGTGAGTGGCTAAGCGTTTCGACGACACCATTTTCTTAGATGACAAGCTGAAAGTGTTCTAATGATAGCAATTGTTTTCTTTGCTTGATGCAGAGCAATATTTTGACCATCCTGAAAAACACTGAAATATTCTCTACCATCACCGGATATGTCTTCTGACATGGTTGTATAAGAAATGAGGATCTATTCATTAAAAGAATTCTGGCCAGCTGAAACATATCAATCACTGCAGTAATCATGCAATCAAATGCTCTTAAGTAATTGCTTATTTAAATTCAAATGCTGACTTTTTTTGGCCAGCAGTCTACATTGTCATGCTAATAAATTGATGTCACAAAATGACAGTGATTTGGACATATTTTATGTTTACTGTTGCCAATAAAATCAAAGCACACATGCTACTGTACTGTATGTGATACAATCAAGAGGAGGAAATATAGCCTCTGTCTTAAGAGTGGAATTAGTCTTTTTAAAGATAAAACTCACCATGAAGAGTTCATTGCTAGCAGCACACGTAAACAACCAATGCCACAACCAATAATAATAATAATAATAATAATAATAATAATAATAATATAAGCATTTAATTTATGTAGATGCCCTTCTAGTCACCCAAGGTCACCTTAAAAATTCAAACAAGCAATAAATAAATAACAGCAAGTAGTAAATAAAACAATATTAGATAAAACAACTGTCAGAGTTATCACCTAAAAGCATATAAAGACATATAAAGATTTGAGTGCAACCTTACATTGTGCAGGATAAGTGTGTTTGTGTAAATGGGCCTTAAGATTGATTTCAATGTGTTTGAAGAGTCTATGTTACAGATGCTTTCTGGAAGAGAATTACAAATGCTTACAGTGAAGAAAAAAATATTATAGACAGAAGTGCTTTTTTTTTTTTTAAGTAGAACAAAATCAGCTTTTCTCCATTTCCACTTCCATTTCTCATTCACAAGACTAATTCACATATTTAAAATAAGCTAGCTAAAAGTTTACAAAGGAGTTGTAATGTTGACCTCAACCCACCATACTTTCAAACAACATATTAAATAATGCTAAAGGCATAGTGCATCAGTAGCCATAAATAAAGGTTTAGCTGATATCAAGACTGATCAGGGTTTCTTTTCCTTTGTTAAGATTGCTTGAAAAAAATATTTAAGTATTTAAAAGTAAAGTTGACAGCATGTCAACTTCTATGCAATAAGATGTAAAATAATATTTTTTATGACAAATCCCACTTTCTTCATTAGGATTGTTTAAAAGAAATCAATCTCATCTATGAATGGTTGGATCTTCACAGCCAAGCCAATCCTAGACCACAATGAACCTGTCCTAAAACACATACTGCGTTTAAGCTCTGCTTATGTGTTTAGTGCAATTAAGCACCATTGCATACAGATTCTGTAGTACTGGTGTAGCTGCACATTCAATTGCTCTTTTTAAAATGCTGATGTGGTTTTGGGGTTGAAATTCTTTAGGCTACAAATAATGTCACACAGAGAGTGAGAAACATCATTATTGGTAATAGTATATTTAAAGAAGATTAAACCTGAAAGCTAGTAAACCTTACTCACGTATTGTCTATACTGCTTTATCCTGTATTCCTAGTGATGGGGAATCCTGGAATTAGGGCATAAGACAGGGTACCAACCCATCACAGGGCACACATTATTCACATGCTCATTAACACACAATGGGCAATGCCAATTAGTCTAATCTCCATAAATTGGGACTGTGGGAGGAAACCAGAGTAACAGTAAGAAACTCACTAAGCACAGGAAAAAAAAATGCAAAAGAGGTGAAGGTGATAGTGCTAACCACTAAATCACCATGCTGCCAAGCTAGTAATAAGAGAAAGTATTTTTATTTTCATCTGCATTTTCCCATCTTGCATATGTGTTCAGAAATCTAAAATATGATAAATAATAAATAATAAATAAATAAATTGGGAAAATAACAAGCTCACTAATGACAATCTATTGGTGTCCTTTTCACTAATGTCCACAGTTTACAAATGTGTTAATTATTTCTGAAATATAATGCCTTTCTCATGCCAGTAGTTGTTGTTGTAATGCCAGCAACTAGACAGTGAAATCATTTTAATACTGACACTTTTAACCATGGCATCACTTACAGTGAAAGTAGCACTATCCAATATAATGTTAAAGTAAGTAGTTTTTTTTTTTTTTTTTATCCATTAGAATGAGAGTGGTTGTGTTCATATGTTGTAAGACATAGCATGGTAGGTCGATAGAAACAAGAAATATACTGCTTTCTGTCATCCAGATTAGTGGTCATGAACTACAGTGTGGTATAGGAAACACTTCTCTCAGTCATACCTTTATTAGTACAGGGAGTTCCCTGCACAATTTGAACTGAATTTATTGCTGCTTCACCCAAGTGGCCCATATTTCAAATTGAAATCTCAATGGACTAGGTAGAGAAATGCTGTATGTTTGCCTTGGAATTATGAGGAGCAGATGAATGCTTTCATCTCAGGAATGAGTAGTAGATTTTCATGCCAATTCTAAATATTTCAGACAATTCACAGTCCTGAATGCGCAACTCAAATGTCAGTGATATAAAGATGTATGTGTACAGGCCAAGGAGTTAGCCATTTTATTTTTTACTAAAGTATAAACATGATTTTGGCTCACAATAAGGTGCTAATGCTGGAATCCTAATTAACTGCAAATTATGTACTCTGTTGCATGCCTATTTTTCTTTCCAAGATGATTCTGCGAATATTAAACATTGTTCCATAACTGTCTCAGGTAATAAGCCACACATACAGTCTAGAGCTTCACATTTAACCAATTATTGAATCCTTACTTTGTCTATTTCCAATGTAGGCCACGGTCATACTGGCTGAACTACTTTCAGTCATTACTCTACTGCTCGGAGAACAACCAGCTGGGCTTTTTCTCAGAGGAGCTGCACACCTGCATTTGCACGTATGACCAGTACTCATGCCAGGCACCCACTCCATGTTCTGTAGGTGAGGGTTCAGCTTGTGCATCCTGCGCCAGTGACAACTATACTCGCTGTGGTAGCTGCAACCCTGGCTACATGTTAAGTCAAGGATCATGTCGGCCTATGGTGGCTGATTCCACTGACAACTATCTGGGCTTTGAGACTGACTTGCAGGATCTGGAGCTGCGGTACCTCTTGCAAAGGGCTGACCGTCGCCTGGAAGTTCATGCTATCTTTATTAGCAATGATATGCGACTCAACAGCTGGTTTGACCCTTCATGGAGGAAGAGAATGTTACTCACATTAAAGAGCAACAAATACAAATCAAACTTGGTGCATATGCTTCTGGGGATCTCCCTCCAGATTTGCCTTACTAAGAACAGCACCCTGGAACCTTCCCTAACACTTTTCATCAACCCCTTTGGTGGGAGCCACTCAGAGAGTTGGTTGATACCTATAAATGAGAACAAATTCCCAAATTGGCAGTCTACTAAGCTAGACCTTCCACTTGAGTGTTTTAACTGGACCCTGACTCTGGGTAACAAGTGGAAGACCTTCTTTGAGACAATTCACATTTATCTGAGGAGCCACATTAAAACATCAGGTTCTACTGCCAACGATAGTGTTTACTTGGAACCTTCAGAAATGACAGACCCTTCAAGAAACTTGGGGTACATGAAAATCAACAGCATACAGGTTTTTGGTTACAGTATGCATTTCAACCCAGAGGCAATCCGGGACTTGATTCTCCAGCTGGACTATCCATACACACAGGGCTCACAAGATTCTGCCCTGATGCAGCTTCTAGAGATCCGAGATCGCGTTAATCGACTGTCTCCACCAGGCCAGCAGCCTCTGGACCTATTCTCCTGCTTACTGCGCCATCGGCTCAAACTCACAGTCAATGAGGTGGTGCGAATTCACTCTTCTCTCCAGGCTTTCAGTGCTCGACTCCCAAACCCTCTTGATTATGAGACAACTAAACTTTGTAGCTAACAACTAAAAGGTCAGACATCTAAAATATGTTTACACACAGAGAGGAGACTGTGCATGAATAAAAGAATTGACTTAATTATTGAATAAAATACTGTATATCTTTCCACATTCACTTCGACACAAGTGTAAATCAGTTTTCTTGTATGGAGCAGCACTTAAAACATTTGGTGGGACCTTTGCTATATATGACTGCAAATTTTCTAATTTTTTTTCCTCCAGTGACAGTGCACTTTCCTTAAACTGAATACAGTGATGTCAGTATGTTTTGGAGATCAATTGATATAAAAATGTCATGTAAATGTTAATAATTTACTAGTATTCTTTTTTTGGTTAAGCTGTTCAGCAATTTAAATACTGGAAAATTATGTCCACTGTTTTTATATGACAATGATGATGTAAACAAGATTAAACTTGACATAAGTGCTTGATTAAATAGTATTATAACATATTCATTAACAGAGTTACATTATGGCTTGTTATAATCAGTTGTCTCCTGAATAAATCATCATTATTATTTTATTTATTTTTTACAAATGAAATTACATGTTTGATTAACATTGCAGATCATGTGTTTTGTGACAAATTAACAGTGCTGCTCACTGCCATGGTAAAGATGTGTTAGACTTTCAGATGTGTTATCATTTTATAAACACAGGTAGGTGTTGTAGATTGTAATTAATTGTTAATATTGTTATAATTATTACTGCATTTACATTTCCAGTATTTTCTGTATTGTACCTTAATTGTCTTAATTTCCCCCCTTTCCCCCCATCTTTCTCATTTGTTTATTTTCTCAAGTTGCCTTATTTTACATCTGCTTTACTACTTATATTCTCTCTCACTCTCTTACTTCCCTCTCTCTTTATTTATGTGACAATTGGACATTATGATGATGATGATGATGATTATTATTATTATTATCATTATTACATTTTGTTTCTTGTGTTGTGTGGTGTGTGACTGTTGTAGTTATAGCCAAAAGTTTGTGGGCACCTGACCACTACACCATGTTTGCCAATGTTGGAGATGAAGAACTTGAGTGTCCTGCACAGATCACTTAATTCAACGTCACCGAACACCTTTGAGATGAACTTGGATGCTTACTATGCCACAGGCTTTCTCTACCAATATCACTCTCTTGTGGCAGTAAGGAAAAAAATTATAAATAATCGACTGAGCCACACTCCCAAATCTGGTGAAAAGTGGGGGTTCTTATAGCACTGAAGGGGGGACTTAAGTACATATGGGTTTTATGGTGAGGTTTCCATGAGCTGGAACTTAGGGTCAGCTGTATAGTGCAAGTGTCAAAAAGGCTATATGAACAAGGCTTTCACGGAATGTTGAACTGACATGGTAACATAGTGCCTTTTAAACAAGCACTAGAATGTCTCATAACTCCTCCAGTCAGTTGTGATTCTTATTATTATTGTATTGTTATTTCATTCATTTATTTATTTATTTTAAATATAATGTCATGCTTAATTTTATTTTAGATGCTTTGATTATTTGATTTACATTTGCTGTAGGGAATAGGTCAGGATATACCCTTTAATTTTGAATATACCCTTTAATTTTTGTCATTATTCTCTAGGTCTACTGATGTTTTATTCAGGCTGAAAGTGTCGGTACTGGATAATGATATAGTGTGTTTAATGTAAAGGTCAAACTACTGTGCAATGAAAGAGAGATAAAAATGATAGAATGTGTGACAAGTGAAGAGAAACAGAGAATACAGATTATAGACTATATAACGTTTGTACAAGATCTAATTACTGTAGCTGTAGATTCTTCTTCATTTCATGTTGACCAGGGCTGCCAGTGTGTACCATTTTACATAGGGAACATCGCTCACTGGCACAATGACATTGTGAAAACAAACGAGCAAGAATAAGCAAGGGCATAATTAGTGCTTAAATGCATCTACTAATAAACAGCATGCTACCTAGAGAGAAATTAGTAGGAAATTAGTGCTTGTCAGTAATGCTAAAATGAGTTAACACGTTGTTTTCATAATGGCAAATAGGAAAGTACAAAATGGCTATTACAAAAGTAATCAGTCTTTTTCCCAGCCTGGCAATAACAGAAAAAAAAGCATGAGGACTGGGTAAAGTTTCGGGTCCAACATTACGCCAATGGTTACTGGCTTTGCAAAGGTAGTGTGTTGTGTAAGTATGGTATAACATGTGGTGGTCTGGAAAAATCTTGTCAGATATTGCTTGGATAGATTCTGGAAAATAGTCAATCATTTACTAAAATTTAGGTAATGTCTAAAATCACACACACACAAACATCGATCAACCGTAACACCACATAACATTAACAGATCAACATTGATTATCAATTATATACCAGTAAACCGGTGACAAGATCATGAGCACACAAATCCAGTCCGATCCCACAGAAAAGCCAATACAGCAGAATCGCAGAAATCTATTGGTGATCAAAGTCAATGCTGGCCATGATAGAAAACATTAGGATGCCTGGAACCAAAGCTAGCCACGCAATAGGCACAGCAGACAAAGATCCCAGGGCCATCAAACCAGCTTTCTCCCTAGATCACAATCTGTTTGAACACTCATGGGTTTTCACCAGGTAAATATGTCCTTTTTTGGAACAATTGAAATTTTGTTGCACACAATCATTTTTAAAGAATATGAAAAACATTTACAGATCAGTTTACAAAACAGTAAGTGTACACTGCATATTAGCCTTCCCCTCTACCAGTTTCAGTTTTACTTTGGTACCACTTTGCTAGATGATCGCATCCCCTTATCATAGTAGCCTAAATGTCCTGGGGATACTTTAAAGGCAGTAACAGACTGTAACTGTCCTTTTTTAAGAGATTAATATTCTTCACATTCATCAAAAGCATGTAGTATATTTGCATCAGGCACCATTTTGCACAACTGGTAGCTTTACTTCACTAATGTGTTAAAAAATAAGTCATGTGTTTATTTATTTATTTATTTTTATTTTTATGCACCTGTTTTTTCATAAAATGCAATTGTTCAATGTCATTTTACCATGAAAGGGCAAAGTGTCCAAAGGATTATATATTGATTCAAAAGATTAATATATGAGGGTGAGTCAAAAATGATCTGCACTTCAGGTACATTTAAATATCTGTTGGTCATAGTTGGTCTGTTGGTCATCAGCATGTTCTGTTTAAGGCTACTGTCTCCCCAGTCACTACTGGCCATGTTTGAATGTGTCGCATAAGTTCATTTGGAACTGTGGTGCAAGCAAAAATTAATTTTCCACTTGCACAAAAGAAGAGCAGCGTGGAGTGACTAGTTTTTTGTGGTCTGAGGGTGTACCTGGTGCCGAAACAACTCAGGAAAGAGCATAAACAGAAACGTTTGGATATCTGCAAACAAGATTTGCTGATACAGTACTCTACACTTGCAAGAATTGCTGATACAGTACTCAGTACTCTTTTCAAGAGCCAGCATTGCAATATTATAAGGAAAAAGTTCAATCAACAGTGCTTGATACAGTAAGATGCTTATTGAAGAGGTGAAGCCTAAACTTTGAAATAAATGCAGAGGACTGCTATCCAAGGGTGTTTATTCTTCTGCCCACACTGTCAACACTTTGCAAACACTTTGTTTTGAGATGTTAAAGCATCCTCTATATAGTCCTGATCATGCTTCATTGGACATGTTTGGTCTTCTGAAAGCAGCACTTCAAGGACAAAGAATTACTTGTTATGGAAAAATTAAGCCTAAAACATTTTAATAATGGAATATGAAAGCTTGTAGTTTTAAAAAACAAGATTATGTAAAAAAAAATTGTATTTGTTTTTTCTAAAGGTTAATTCAAAGAAATTCTACAGCCAGAGTGCAGATAATTATTGACTCACCCTTGTATTTAACTATTGGTATGTGGTAAGAGCCCAAACTACTACATCATTATCACCTAACGAAGCATGAAGGTGGGGGCAACACATTTTGGGGGATGCTTTCCATAAGTATGGACTTGGAATCTGGTAGAATTAACGGAACAAACAACATGAACAGATTGACAGCAAAATGAGATAACTCCATTTTTACAGTTTTTATTTATGTTTTTTTTTATTTTAAGTGGAGCCAGAAGTATTGCAAACAAAAAATATTTTGTACATGTTTCCTTTGGGTCACAAAGGTGTTAAAAGTTTCAGTGTGATCAATGTGAATTTTGTGTGTTTATTCAAAAAGCCATAACTCCACCTCCCCAGTTTTAGCACAATGGATAAATCAGCCTGCAGTTGTGTTTGTGGTTCTTTAAGTATGCAATTTAGTATCAAGAATACGCTGGTTGAAATTTAATAAAAAATATAGCAAACTCCTGCTTTGACTGTGATTTTTTAATGAGTCAAACAGAAAGTAGTGCCAGTAAAATAGGTCAAGGGAAAACAAGTTTTTAATTACTTATTTCTAATTTCAAAGATTGCTGAAGATCATGAGGCTCATAAAGAATACAAGATCTTAAGTTTACAGCATTCTCAGCCTTCTCCTCTACATGCTTTATTTCCGCTTTGGTAGTAGAGTAGGTGGTATCATAAGATAGAATTATTTGTGCACTGCATGAAGTCCATTATGCATGTCCATCCTAAGTATTATAACATTAATATACATAATATAGCAATGAACAAAACAACAGTGAATGCAGCAGCTTTGCACACACAGCACGTGCATCATCTTTCTACACACCGTATGCATCTAATATCTTTTGTACTCAATTGCTCATGCAATCCTACATAGTTTTATGTATATAAATGTTGTTCAAACAACATTCAAATCTCATATCTTATTTCACAGAATGTATCGTGAACATAGACGTCAAGCGCCTACCTGTTATTTATCACTGCTGAAGTGACTCCAATGGTTTTTGTTGACCTAAACATTCTCCAAAATTGCTTTGAACACATTCAAGCCATTTCTGGCAGGCTGCTTTGTTGCACCAGTAGTATCTTTGTTTTTCTTATCATGTGATAAGAAGTGATGCATTTCATCCAAGTTTCCGGCTTATAAAAGAAGGTTTATATCACAGTTTTCAAACTAAACAACATTTTGTTATAGTCAACCTTGTGTATGAGACAATGATAATGTGCCAAAATGAGTAAAATGGCAAAAGAAAAAAAGACATTTGTTGTGTTCTGCTGTCAAACTGTTCAGATATCTGTCTCATGTATCTCCTTTTTTGTTAAATTAAATTGTGTATCAAATATACACAAATTAATTATTAGCCTATAAATTGAATTAAAAAGCACTATTTCAGTTGTTCTTTTCAGCTCATGATTCTCACAATATGTATATCGGAAAGTCAAAAAAGTTAAAGACTTACATAACACATTTTGGACCAAGTCACAAACATGAATTACGCATTGTGCCTTTCTTATACTGAAATCATAAATTGCAACATTATGTAATCTCCAAGTCGCCACATCTACTGTACGTATTATCTATTTCGTATATGATTTGTCATTAATAACTTGGTCAAGGACTAAGTTTATTTGAATGACTAAATGGTTAAATATGAAAATCCCTTTCTACAGAACTTTTGGCAGACTTTATATTGGTATTGTTGTGATTATAGTCTAGAATAATTGTGCTATACAAAACAAGAGCATCTTGTTCCATTACATAGGCAAATGGAGTCATCCACAAAAGCCCAAATCTATAACAACATTGTGTATTTCTTTAAATGATTTTTAGAAACACTCTATGACAGTGAACAAAGGGTAGTCAATAATACCAAAACCATCTCCAGTGATCCAGTACAAGTACTTACAGATTATGCAGCAGGAACAAAGGCCATGTGAACAGGCAAGGAGGCAAAAGGTAACTGTCTACTGCCAATAAATCTGTGTTCAGCTTTATTACCTGAAAAAAAACAAAAATGTTCTGCAGGAAGATCAATGCGTTCACACAAACTGATGGTATTTTGATGCTGACTTCAGACCTGCATCAAAATCAATTTATTAACTGGTTTGTGTTTTCCACTTGGTAGGCTTTCTACAGGTCCAAATCAATGCTCTCTGTTATGGTCCATTAAAGTCTACAATTATAATGCATCAATGCATTCAGTAGCTGAATGTTTCTGAGGCTGGTGGCACATCATATAGACAAAAAAAGAAAGGATAAGAAAAGATATTTGTGTTCCTATAATTATTATTATTATTATTATTATTATTATTATTATTCCAAATGAATTACATTATAATAAACTGCTATTATGTAAGGCAAGAAA
>JAOVVA010000017.1:3884813-3903209 GCA_028565275.1 Leiocassis micropogon
ATTATTATTATTATTATTATTATTATTATTCCAAATGAATTACATTATAATAAACTGCTATTATGTAAGGCAAGAAATTACCTGCAAATTCTATTGTTTGGGACTGAACAAACAAACAAACTAAATTTAAAATATAGTGAAAATAGGAGAAAAGCACTGTGTTTGCAAAAGCAGCTCAGGTCTTTGATGAATTGTACCAATACCAGTAATGAAGAGAATAAGAAACAAGGCTATTTGTAACCTTCACAAATGGACATGGTTAGACACTGAGAGGAAATCACTGCAGGCTCACACACAGACAGTGACTCATGTGGAAGCTGCAGAAAGCTGTTTATGTATATTCAGGTCAATATCTTCAATTAATGTTCATTTACCAGTGATCCCAACCCCTTCTGCCTTATTGATCTATTTGGAACGTCCTGGTGCTGCTTCTTTTTGGAGTTCTTGTCACATGGAAGCCCCTGGCTGCTGCTAAGGATGGCCCTGTGTGGTCTGCTTAGGGATGCGTGTGGCGGTTGAAGACGGTTCCACTTGATGACCATGAAGATGGCCTTGGACTCAGCCGATGCAGACAGTTTTTTTTTTTTTGTGATACATTATGACTGCAGTCAGTCAATAACTTTAGAACTGAAATTGCCACAAACAATATTGTACCTGAGTCTCCAACAATGAGAGTGTTATTTGTATTAACTTAAACACCTTTCCTGTTATTGGTCAATTAAATAACAGGAAAGGTGTTTAAGTTAAAACAAATTACACTTTCATTGTTGGAGACTCAACCTTACAGCACTGCAGGCTCACACACTAGCTGGGATAGATTCATGGTTGAGGATTGATTACCTTTTGAGTCTTGTTCCTCTCAAGGTTTCTTCCTATTGTCATCACAGTTTTTCTTTGCCAATGCCACACTTGGCTTGCTCATCAGTGGCAAACTTTTTCCTTAGATTTTTTTTATATAATTAAAACATTTCTGTTAAGCTGCTTTGCAACAAGTTATTTTTTTAAAAGCTATAAAATAAACAAATAAAAATGTATTGAATTTAACATCAGACACCAGAGTGGGCAAAATATAAACTCATTGACTGCACTCAAAAATTACTTCGCTTAATGTAAATTTTAAATATTGAGATTACTCACTCACTCATTGTCATTACGGCTGAAACCTGTATTCAGGGTCGCGGGGGCCTGAAGCCTATCCCAGGAGACTTAGGACACGAGACGGGGTACACCCTGGACAGGGTGCGAATCCATCGCAGGGCACACAGACATACACACACTAATACACTCATTCACACATGCCGGGCAATTTGAGAACACCAATTAACCTAACCGACATGTCTTTGCATGTCCTTACCCGGAGGAAACCCACCAAGCACGAGGAGAATATGCAAACTCCATGAGAACATGTAAACTCCTCAACACACAGACGGGAATCAAGCCTGGCCGTGAATCGAACCCGAAATATTATTGATATTAGTTATTTATTAATTATTTACTAAAATACATTTCCAAATGTTCTTAATTGTACTAAATGAGTATAAAATTAATGCATGTTTTACTGTTTTCTTTATTGTTTGTTTGTTTTTAGCTTACACAATTTAACTTAGGTGAAAATTCCATCCATATGTTGATGCATGATTAAATTTTTGTTTTTCTTATGCAGCCATATAAAAGAGAAATATGGTGAGCAGAAAAGTCTCTCAGAATGAAAACAGCTTTCTTTACTGCCAGTCAAAAACTACAATCTAAGTGGGCTCTTAATGAACTGTTAAAAGAAAAAAAAGAAATATTTCTAATGAAGTGGAATAAAAGTGCATAAGCAGTTTAGATAGAATTAAGCATATATAGTACATTCTCTAATGGAAGTTTAATAAAGTATGAAGTTAAACATACACTGGCTGAATTCAGCTGTTTCTATTTTTCTTTTTTTGGGTGCGTGTTGCCAATCGATTGAATGCTGACTAACAAATGACTGTGTGAGCAAAGTGCCACTCTATAAGCAGTTACATACCCATTAATATTTTCCATCCTTCAAAAGTTATTAGCATTAAATAGTGTAGTGCAAGCACATCTAATAAATAAAGTGATGAAAAATTGAGGGCAAACAGAACAACATGACTTCCACTCTAAACTGCCTAATTTGTTCTCTCTCTTCAAGAGGCTTTGGCTACTTTGTTAATCTCAATGGCCTTGGACTCAATTTTAACAAGGGCCAATGACATTCTCTTTTTTATCTGATGCTCTGGTGACTTTACAAAAGCTATTTTACCTGGAACAAACGTATATAACCCACGCCATTAGATTTTACAGAGCATCCCTTCAGACCTTATTGGCTCACAAAACATTCCAACTGGTTCTGGAACCAGTTGAGGTGGATATATCCCATGTGTCTCTTAAACAGTTTAACATATGGCAAATAATAAAATTCGAATGATGCCCGTCTCTTTCTTTGGCACATTTTAAAGCATTCGTTCACATCATTGACTTCAACCTTCCATACAGATGCTCCAATGCACCTCAGGACTTGGGTCAGTAAACACTTGAAACTTTACGCTTCACTACCAAGTCAAGTTATTCTTGAGGAAAAAAGAGGCATAAAAAATAGAACAAAACAGTACCAACATTTTTGCACTGGGTTTGCTTTTGTTAGCAATAGAATTATTTTAGAATATCAAGGCAACAAAGAAAAATTAATTCACATCACTGAATATTTTCACTGCGGCAGTGGTGGCTCAGAGGCCTAAAGCACTGATCAGAGTTACTGATCAGAAGGTTGGTGGTTTGAGTCCCAGCTTCACCAGGTTGCTATTGTTGGGCTCTTGGGCAAGAGCTTTAACCCTATCTGTTCCAGGTGTGCTGACCCTAGTTATGCTGGGATATGTAAAGAAAGAATTTACAGTAACTGTGCATTAATGTATATGTGACAAGGCTTGACTTAACTTTGATTGCCACACTTATTTTCACTACAGATGACACATTTAGAATGCAATACTGTAATCTTGCTGACCAATAACTTTGCTAGTCTATTTATTGAACACTGGAGATGCAGCGGAACAAACATAAAACTGTCCGAGAGCTCTACCTCATTATTTTTACAAGCCTCAACATGCAATGCAGAACACTATGCAGAAAATTGTCTTAATATCCCCTTATCTGTTGTGACAGAAGAAACTCCTTTGTTCTAACCAGATATTTAATTTGTACAACATCCTGCTTATTATCAACTGTCAATTTTGTAGCTCTACAGGTATAAATGTACAAAATGTATAAAAGATCTAATCAAAGAAAAGAACTTTGATGCACAGTTATCTGACAATACTTTGACGGGCTTTATATCCCGATATAATATATGATTATATCCCTGACATCCACATTTGCATTTGGAATGCAACCATAAAACTGAATCCTGGTAAGAAGCACCCAAATGGTTTGCACCAAATTTAAAACACCCTTGACGTTATACATTTTTCCCAAACTTGACATTCAGCCACCAATTGCTTAGGTTTGCAATAATCCAAACAAACACCATTCTTTCCAGAACAAATATTTTGTGTACCTACTACTTTAGCTGTCCAGTGAAATTTCCCAAGGGTGTTAAAGTGTCAAGGTATTTAAACTCTTATCACCACTCAGCGACTGCTCAGGTTGCTAGTAACTAAAAAGCAATTTTGTACGTAAACACAAATTTGTCAGCGAACATGGCTGCTACAGCTCAAGAGATAAATTTGTTCATTTAAACACACAAGATTTTTAGGTGCATCATTTTTTTTTTTTTAGAATTCTTTATCCTCCGAAATGCCAGATGACATTTTTACCAAACATTCAAAACATTACTGATTAGCTTCAATTATCAACTCATTTGCAGCTAAGGATTGTAGGTAAAAGTTTATAATATAATAATCTAAACTTGGGCAGTTTGATGGTGCAGTAAGTCCCATATGATTTTGGGTTTAGGATTCCTGGTTTTTACCCAGAAGGCCCGGGCTTGACTCCCAGTATGGAAACAAGCGATTCTACAAGGGCAGTGGTAACTCAGTGTGTAAGGCGTTGAATTACTGATCGGAAGGTCGGCGGTCCAGCCTCAGCTCCAACAGGTTGCCACTGTTGAGCTCTTGAGCATGGCCCTTAACCCTGTCTGCTCCAGGGGTGCCACAAGGGCTGTGCTCTGACTCCTAAAAAAGCTGGGATGTGTGTGGAATAAAAAAAATCATTACGGCATAATATATACATGTTAACAAATAAATGCTTAACTTAACTTTGCTCGCCACTGAGGCTTCTGCATTCGAGGTTCAAGCCAGAACACTGTATGGAGTTTTTTCCCCCATGTCCATTTGAGATTATTTGAGGTCTCTGCTTTTGTCCCAACTTTCAAACAGATGAATTATTGACTCTAAATTGCTACTAGGTATGTGAGTATAGTGAAAAGTTGATAAACTGGTTTTCTATTTAGGGTGGTGATTAGCATTGTTCCCAGTCTACTTGTAATATGCTCTAGTTCAGCTACAATCCTGCCCATCAGTGATATAAATTGGTAGTTCCTAAGCATGATCACGCATTTGTGAGTTAATGCTGTAAAATATGCTGTATCTTTGAACTTGCATGCATGCTGCTCATTTGTAAGGTTTCTAATAAAAACTCTCCATTACAGTGTTTAACAACTCCAGTTTGCTTATATGTAGAGAGCAATGCTGCAACTGTATAATTTTCTACAGTGAGTATAAATTCTTAATTCTAATTGTTCAGAAGGCATGTAATGCTATGTAATACTATAACAGCAGCTCTGGCAAATGTCTCAACTGTAATTTAAATAACAGGTTTATATTGATTAATTTGCTTGTTAGATTAATAAAATCTCATTTTTAGTTAATGAGTTTAACCATAAACATACAGATTTTACCATCATTTATTCTTGTTCAACTTAAGTAATTTATTTTAGTAGAAATATTAGCAATAAATCTATTAATAAATTAGTATTTCTTATTGTAGTAAATTTAGTAAATGTATTGGGATTTGTCTATAAAGGAGAATTAAAGGAGTCTCTAGTCAATGTTTTGTAACAGTCAGTCAGATTTTTTAATACTAGAAAGTTCAGAAGGAGGTTTCTTTGTAATAAAACAATATAATATAACAAGTAATATAACAAATCTAACTGTAATATAACAATTTTTTTTTTTTTTTTTATTCCCCATGGAGAAAGAAATAAAGGCTGGTAAGTGAATAACAGTTTAGCAAATGACAACATCTTATATAACTTCTTGAATGGATGTTTCATAACACTAAGTATAGCTATAAACACATAATACTATACTATAAATGTAATGAATCACTTACATATGTGCTATTTCCTAATCAAGCAGGAGTCTGAGCCTTCATTTTTTTGTCACAAATAAAGCTATTACTGGCAGACATAATTTGGCATTTGCATTAATAGCAGTAAAAAAAAAAGCTAATTAAAAATATATTCTTTCAGAAGGTGCGCTGCTGTTACAAGTGAAAAACATCTGTTTCATCAATCATCTGTTTTGTCTACTGCATAATGAAACAGATTTAAGAAGACACCTGCTATATTGGATTATGTTAAAAGCTAAATCTGTCTGAATTGTTTTGGAACAACTGTTCCAAGGATGCATAAGTAAGAGTGCTTAAATCATGCATTAATTAAGTATTTGAAAGTGAAAAGGCAAGTATTTTGTAATAAACCAATAATGTTGACCTAAGAGAAATTCAGCACACCACCCGATTCTTGGTGGTGAGTTAAACCAGGCCCTACAAACACAGATCCAGCCCAATCAGTCCCAGCTTTTACAGAACAATTTTATGCTGCAGTGAAAATTACCAATGAATTGCTTTGGGATCTTCTGTCAGGCCTCTAAATGCAACTCTTATTAAACAATCCTCAGGTACAGCATGTACCTATCAGAGGATATAACTTACCTCAGGAGTCAGTTATGATACATCAAGATTCATGGCACATTTTACAAATGTCCTTCATCAGTGCTGCCAATCAGTTTTAGACCAATATGTGGAGGAATAAGAAGTTTTAAAAGTAATATGTCAGTATCCATTGCTGTATAGGCAGGAATAGGCAGAATAAAAAAAGACTGTTACAGAAAAGATATAAGATCAATACTGTGAATTTATTGTGTTCTGTAATACGGATCATGTTCACACATTAACATTTGCACGTTTACATTTATAGCATTTGGCAAATGTTCCTACCTATAGGAAAAAAAAGAAGCTTTGTAGGTTCCATCAAAAACAAATCTTTAAAAAAAGGTTTTAAGATTACTCACTCACTCGTCGTATATACTGCTTTATCCTGTATACAGGGTAGACTTAGGGCACAAGCTGGGGTACACCAGGGTGTCAATTGACCGGGTGCCAATCCATCACAGGGCACATATACTCACACTCTCATTTCCACACTATGAGCACTAATGCCAATTAGCCTAATCTGCAGAATACCTAAGGGAAACCCACCAAGCACGGGGAGAAATGCATGCAAATGCCATGCACACAGACCCGAGGCGAGAATCGAACCTAGGACCCTGGAGCAGCAAGGTGACAGTGCTAACCACTACACCACCGTGCTGCCAGGTTTTAAGATTTATTTATTTATTTATTTTGAGATACATTTAATACATTTTGAGACATGTGTTGCATTCCTTGAATTCCTAATGTAATTAATATTGTTTTAGCAAAATAAACTATTGCTGGTAGTGTAATAAAAAAATGCACATTTCATAATAGTACAGCAGCATTTCTTATGAGTAAATAGGGCAGAGTATAAAGGTAAAACCATTTTACCAACTACATAAGCAATAATAATTTATTTTTATTAGTAGTAGTAGTGTTGTTGTGCAACCATTTTCAGCAACATCTTACCCTTGTCATGGTCAGAGCCTGTCCTGAGGGTCTCTCTCTCACACACACACACACACACACACTCCCCAGTGTGTTATTAACAACTAGGAGCAATTTAGTGTAGCCAGTGCACCTACTGGCATTTTCTGAGATGTGAAAGGACACCAGAGAACATTGAGAATACCAAGGCATACTAAGAAAAATTCTGGCCTCGTGTAACTTTTATGTATTTGTAGTATACTGTATCTAAATTGCAAAAATATTGTGTTTGTAATTTACTTAATTCTATTGAATTACTTTAACATTAACATACAATCTTTTTTGCTTAACTTACATATTTTACTCGAGTAGAACTTCTGTTTTTAAAAATTTGATACATGAATAGTTTTTTTCTGTGCAGATATCTGGGATATTATTCTTGTTTATTTCCGTCCATTCATTCATTCGTTCATTCATTCATTGTCAGTAACCTGGTCAGGGTTGTGGTGTATCTCAGGGGCTGTGCTGCCGAAATGTTGCTCATTGAATATGGCATTAAACTTCTGATCTGAAAGCTGCTAATTCAAATCTCAGGAGCCCCTTGAGCAAGGCCCTCATCTGCCTAATTGTATAAATTAGATAATTGCCAGTTGCTCTGGTAATTTGCTGTCTTATAAATAAACTAGGGTAAGTACTTATTGTTGACAGGAAAATGTTTTCAAAATAGTTGAAAGGTTAAAGTTAAAAATAATCTGATCAACTTTAATATAATCAATGCTGTCTCTACACCAGTACCGTCTTTCTGTATGGCAGAACTTTCTGCCTGACTTATTAATTCAAAGAAATACAACTTTGTAAGGTTGAGGATCTTACGCTTTGTTTATGCTACAGTAAGATGTACAGGATTTGTTTACTTTGTCCACCACTGCTCACATCTAGGGGCCTGTTAGAGTGACCAGTTCACCTAATTCCATGTTTATTTGATTTTATTCTAAACTAGTCAATTATTCTAAAAGTTTAGTTAAAATGTCATTTGTCAGAAAGTCACCCAAGTCCACAAGGAAATTCAACTCACTCAACTTTCAGCTGTGCTTAGTGCTCTTTATTGATGTTTGCAGATTTCTCGGCCCTTTGCTTGTTTCTTGTACTACAAAATTTTAAAGCCAGTCTGCATTTGTCTGCCTACTTCCTTAATTAAAACTATGAACTGTATCTGCATCTCCTACAGTTTTCTGTTTGTGACAAATCTTCTTAGACTTTATTTCAAGCCAGCGATAAGAAGCGATAGCCACTCAGACAGCCAAAAGAAGTTCATTCCACCACTTCAGAAAGAGAAGCGTTTGCATGCTATTCTTGTATCTTGAGGGATAGCGGGTGAAGTCGAGCCATGCATAAGCTCTAAAGGGAATACGGTAATACAGAGAGTGGGGTTAAAAATGTCTTCTAGTAGGTGGGGGCTAGTCCATTTTTGGCTTTGTACAAAAGCATGAGTGTATTACATCTGATGTGGGCAGCTACAGGAAGTCAGTGGAGAAACACAGCCATGGCATGATGTGGGAGTATTTGGCACATATACTATGAGTCATAAGGATAGATTAGACATATTTAAGGAAACCTTTTAATAATAGAATGCCTTTATTCAACAAAGGTCAAGGTAAGTGCAACTGCAAATAATTGTTTTAATTTGTTCAATTAAACATTTATGGAGAGTTGTGGTCACTGAAGTTTAAAGGCATTAATTTATAAATAACATAACTGATACCATTTCATTTTATAAATAAATATTTATAAGTAACGTCTGTTTTTTGACATTTGTTTCTGCCTTTAATTTATTAAATTAAAATGACTTGGTACTACACTTAAAAACAGGTATTTGTGTAAATAAAAGAGATTTGTAATGCACTTAATTTTGTTTAATTACTTTAAAAGATACCAATAAAATTCTTATCATTATTTAACATTTATTTGTTGCTCAAGAACCTGCATTAATCTGCTTAGAGATTTGACCAACAATTACATGTTTAGCTAATGGATTAAAGTCCTACACTGTAATATAGTAAGTGGTGGCATAGGTTACATAACGTTAATAGTCCGCATGGTACTGGGAAAAAATGGAGGGGAAGAATTTGTTATTGAATGGTTCGGGTTAAAACCCTTGAGAGTTAGTTCTACCATCCTGATTTAGGTAGCCGAAGTATGGGAGACAAAAATTGCAGGACAGTTTAGCTTTAAATACTACATTTTCACTATGGGGTGAGTCCTGCTAAAGGTTTGATGCTAAAATCACTCCTGATGCACACAAACAGTGCCATCCCAACTAACAAACAAACAATCCTGAGAAAACAACACCTTTTAATAAAAGCTTAAAAATATAAACTGCTGTGGTTGGAAGGAGCTTTTCAGTGCCGCTTTAGTCAAATATCTTATTGATTAAGAAAAGAGTGGAAATTAATGATCCGTGTGTCCCAGTTTGAAGAATCAATTTCGATTAATATCAGCATTAAAGTGCACCTGTTTTGCAACAGATTGAAGCATGTCCTGCTGTTCACATTAGATCTTACAGTACATGTGTACTTCTTAGGCATCAAGTTTAATATGTAAATGCTTGAATGAATAAAAAATTAATAAATAAATAAGTGAATAATAATAATAATAATATTAATAATACTAAGATAAGAAAAAAAGAAGAAGAAAAAAGAAGAAAGCTTGAAAAGGTAACAAATAAGATTCTCTCCCCTATACAATGCCTCTACAATGGTGGAAAAAAAATGTCACTTTAAAAAAATGCTTCCTGAAAGAAAGTCTCACAATATCAAAGGTTAAACATTATTCATTGTTAAATCATCCACAATACACCAAGCCCCTGTGACTGAGAAAGAGCACATTAATAGCCACATCATTTTAAATTATTGCTGGCAGTGCTTCCCAAACTGTCTCACTTTAGCGAATTAATGGCACCTGACTTGATGAATCAAAAATTGAATTGATGTTTGGTTGAATTGCTATAGTTAGAAATGTGTAATCTCAGGGAACTTAACTTCAAAGTATGTCAAAAGATACGTTGGTAGAGTTAGTAATATTTACGCTTTTGTGACAGAGTTGCTTGAGAGTTGTTTGCTCTACATCCTACTGAGATTTTTTACAACACCTGTTGTGCAGGTCATACCCTCAAGGTTGGCAGGTTTTTCCTTCATACAGCTCTAAAAGCAGGTTATTTAATTGCATGTACACCATCCACATTAGGCACAGATCCAAAAAATAAAAAAGCCCAGACTTATACCACTACTGGTAAAACATGGTGTTGGAAGCAGCATTGTGATATGGTGGTACTTTTCCATTGGGGGCATAAGAAAACTGCAGCGTGCCAGAAGTACACAGCTAAGATAACACTGGGATGTCTTTGGAACCTTTGTTGAAATGCAATAGAGCAGTGTTCTCCCAAACGTTTTTTTTCCCTTTTTCTTTCCTTTTTTTCTCAAGGGACCCATTTTAAAATAAATGGATAAATAAATAAATAAATTAATTAATTAATAAAATTCACTATAGGCAGAATTTACATAAAGGCTTAACTTACACACCACTTTATTACATTGAATGGTAAACCATTTCTGATATAGTCCACATATGATAAATGACAACTTCATATGGATTATTAAAAACATGTTAATTTTTACAAGTCAACAATAAAGTTAGAGATTTACAAACGATAACAAATAAATGCATTTATAAGCGAAGTTCACAAACTATCTGAGTGCTTTATTTTCCTTACACTCACTCTTACCTCAAATTATGACAAAGACTGTGACAGCAATAGAAAACTAACTTACTCCCCCATGTGAGTAAAAGGTGTACTGCAGATATAAATCACGTCAATAGCGACTCAAATTAAATCTCCTGCAATACATCGTTGGGTCGTGATTAAGCGTTTGGGTACCAATGCCTTAGTATGTTTGCCCAAAGCCAAAACTTGAACCCGATAGAACACCTTTGTAGAGACTTGACAATAGCAGTGCACAGAAGCTCCTCATGCAATCTGATTGAGCTTAGGTGGATATGTCACAAAGAATGG
This sequence comes from Leiocassis micropogon, assembly GCA_028565275.1. NCBI lineage: Eukaryota > Metazoa > Chordata > Actinopteri > Siluriformes > Bagridae > Leiocassis > Leiocassis micropogon. The sequence continues at coordinate 3,895,726 of JAOVVA010000017.1, forward strand.
GAAATGCTATGCAAATTCAAAGCTTGTAGAGACTTATGGTGATTTAAAACACATTATTGAATAAATGTTCTGGTCTCACTGCTCGTCTAAATGAAAGGTTTCAATTTTTGATTTGCAGTAAATTTGTCTATGTGGGATATTTTGTATAGACTGATATAGCCAAAAAATAAAGAACAAAAATATATAACACAGTACCAAGTGCGAAAACTGATTCTGAAACAGCTGTACTTAAGTGTTTTTCTAAAAAACTTTTGTTTTTACTTTTTCTTCAGTTTTCTAAACATTACAAATTAGCTATATTTCACTATCACTGTGTCCTTCCATTTCTGGGTCGTGGCATTGCACACATTCTTTTGTAGACAATGGAAATGTGGTACTAAAGCAGAGAGCCCAATGAATCAATTTGCCCCTGTAAACAATGTGTAGACATTTATCACCCTTGCCCGATATTAGATGCTCTTGTGAGTGTGTATCTAGGTACATAATACATTCACTCTCTCTTGTGAGCCCCCCAATTGCTATGGTGAATTAGAATAGGTGACAAGGACCAAATACCCATGGGGCTTTAGTATTGTGACATTTCAATATGTAATAAGATATACTGAGTTTGTAGCTCATATATTTGAGCAACACCCCAAGCAATATGTGTAGCATATAAATTACGCCGAAGTGAATGCTTACTAAAGGAGTAGATTTTACTTTGACGCTGTGTGTCCGGATGAATAAATGACACATGGAGCTGCCAAATATTTATTTATTTATTAAAGTGTTTGTTTGTTTATTTATTTACATGTTTGTTTGACAGTGAAAACTTAAAATAAATATAAAATGCTAACTGTTTGACTGCTATTATTATATTAATAATAATGTTTGTATCACTGTAGTATACAGTAAATTATACTGTGTGGATGGTATAACAATGATGTATGATAATATGATAAATGTACGATAACATGATAAATGTATATTAAGCAGGAATACAACATTAAAATAAACAGAATACATTTAACTAAAATATTAAACTTTAAGTTTATCATTTATAAAGTTTTAGTGACTTAATAATAGACTAGATGTTTAAATGTTAATCATTTAGCCCACTGTGATGTGACATTTTTAAACCTGAATACCTACACCAATCATAATAACATAGATTATCTATTTACAGTAGCACCTTTCGAGAGGTGGGATATATTTGGCAGCATGTGAACAGACAGTTCTCAAAGATGATGTATTGGATGCAGAAATAATAGTCTAGCAGTACGCTCGTTAGTTAGTGCCTAACAATGATCTGGCTACAGGGTTATATTCACTCAAGGCACATTGATGTGCATGGTGACTAACGATAACCCATCTGGTCAGATCCCACGAAAGACCTACTTTAACAGAAATGCTGAAAAGTGTTGGCTATGGTAGAAAGGCATCAGAACACACAGTGCATCAAAGCTTGCTGTGTAGCAACAAGCTGGTCAGAGTGTGGAGAACTGAACCAAGGATCAGTGAAAGAAGTTGGCCTGGTATGATAAATTACAATACTTTTTACATTATGTGGATAGCATGGTGCATGTGCTTACCTGGGGAAGAGATGATACCAGGAAAAAAAAGCAAGCTGGTGAAGGCATTGTGATCCCCTGGACAATGTTTTGAGAGAAAACCTTGCATTCATGTGGATGCACCTGCCTTGAAATTATTGCAGAGCAAGAACAACCCTTCATGCCAATTTTATTGCCTAATAACAGTGGCCTCTTTAACGGTATAATGTTTAACTGTAAAAGTTTATGCACCTTCTGCCACAATGCAAAATTTGTTAAGTTGTCTCCAAATTTCCCAAAACTCAATCCAATAAAATATCTATATTCAATTCAATTTAGTTTTCAGTCTTATTTATAATGGTCATTGTTGCAAAGCAGCTTGACGGAATCAAAAAGAAAAATAGTAATATAATTTGGAATGTGTGAGAAAATATGTATCAATGAAAAGAATCAGCAAGTAGACTTAGACAGTGGCAAGGAAAAACTCCCTGAGAGGAAACCTTAAGAGAAACCAGACTCAACAGGGATCGCATCCTCCTGTGGGTAATATTGCATAGCAGTAATTGATTTGGCAGCATTCTGTGTGTTAGAAGGCAGGAAGTTTAGTTTAACAGGAAAGGTGTTGAAGTTAATATAGCGTCCTCTTCTGTTATTGGGAGCTCACATACAAAACTGTTCATAGAAACTTGAGCTACTGCAGTCACAAATAATCAGAGGACAGCTGTCAACTAATTTATTCCATCATGTAGTAACAATATATTCATACTGTATATTCCATTGGCAATATGATGAAATAATGCTATCCTAGTAATATTATCTACATGAGCTTCAAATGAAGACTTTATTCTATAATCACACCAAGGTCTTTTACTGTTGCACATGATAAAACAGAAAGGCCTTCCAGAGTTACTGTGTGATCAAAAGCTTACTTCTAGCTGCATGCGGTCCTAGTACAAGTACTCCTTCTTGTCAGGATTAAGCAGAATAATGTTAATTAGCATTCAGTGTCTTTTGTCCTTCACACATTCCTCAAATTTATTAAGCTGTTTTTGTTCTGGCTTTTCTGAGACATGCTTACGAATTATGTTCGTAATTGAACACCAAACTTCACTTTAGTACACATACAATGGTAACCATTTAAATCTACAAGCTGATAACGACTAGTCAAATACTGTAAGACCTGAGACATGAGAGGGATGTTCCTTTAACTCCCACAACATTTTCTTATCTATGAATACTATGATCTCTGGTGTCAAAAAGCTGCAAAAAGTTTAGGTAACACAAGCAACCCTAATCAACACAACCCTGATCAGAAGCCAGTAGTAGGTCATTTAACACTTTAAGCAGCACTGACTCTGTGATATGATAAGGCCTAAATTCTGACTGAGACATTGTATGAATGTTATCCTTATGTAGGTCTAAACATAGCTGCTGTGCTACAAGATTTTCTAGGATCTAGGAGATAAAGTGTAGATTTGATATTGGCCAATTGTTGGACAGCTGACAGACGTCAAGGTCAGATTTTTTAATTAGGTATTTAATAACTGCTAATTTGAAAGATTAAGGAATGTAACCACGGCAGAGTGAAGAATTTACTATTTGTAAAGGGTTTCTGTTATTTTTGGAATTATTTGTTTGAGAAAACATGTGGGCACAGGATCGAACAAGAAGGACTATTTAATGATGTTTTAATGTTATGGCTGATCATTTCAGTTGTTCTATTAGCAGGATACTGGGCAGCAGAGCACTGTTTTCTTTCATTAAAAGTGAAGTGATTTAATGTTAAAAATCCCTTCATTATAGCCATCACTTACGGACCAATAAGTAATCAATCTCTGAAGCTTCAATGTGTGGCATACTCCCTAGTGTGCCACATGCCATCATCAGGCATGCTTTGAAATTTCCTGCTTTTCCAATGCGGCATCTGGGAGAGCACATTGGAACATTCTGTCCAAGACACTTTCTTATAAATAAAAAAGCAGTTTATCTGTTTGATGTGCTTGGTGGACACAGTCAACTGGATACAGTGGATATGTTGTTGTTGTTGTTGTTGTGTTTTCATGTGAAAACATATTGGTAAATGTACCGCTATGTGGTTTAATGTATTTCTTTTTGTTAATACAAATTTCTTACCAAATTTCTTACGCATTAACATCAGTTACTGATGTAATTGCTACTCTACCATGGAATTATACAGTAATTGGGCACAACAACAAGCACTAAGCAATTCTTGCCCCCAATTAGTACGTATTTTTATAAATAGGCATTTGCTTTTATAATCCTTAGGATGAGAGACCTTTTTTTCTTATTGTATTTCTCAAATTCCAAATCCTTACTTTCTGCATTTGCCTTTTGTATGCCCATTCATTTTTTCTGGATAGTACACAAAAAAGCTTTAAAAGATTGCAATAAAACAAGCAACAAGAATTTAAAGCCTAGCTAATGCATCAGAGAAACAAACTTCATATAGTATTTGTTAAAAAAATAAAATAAAATCACATGTTGACAGCAGGAAGCTTTCACTGTTTTACCCTTCTCTGTTGTTTCCCTGTTGTAACTTTTTTTTTCTCCTCCTAATATATTCTCCTAATAAAGGATTTTTGTTGTGCTTCATTTTGGTATTGTCAGGTCAGGTATATGTACAGCCTGTTGTGTTTTATAGATAAAGTCTGTAATAAACATTTTATATATAGGTTTTAAACAGTTTAAGTTGCAATATTTCTATAGAAATTTTGAGAGAAGCCAGTCTTAATATGCACGCCACCTTCTTCTGAGTGACACCAGATGGTGAAATATTACATACTGTACATTACTGTATCCTATACAGTCAAAAGTTGAAGTTTGTTAACATGAACTTGCATATGAATATCAATAGTGTAACTTATCAAAATTGAAGTATTAACTGTTCAATGATGATGACTCGAAGTGTAAAATGTTCTCAACAATCCAAAGACATCCACAGTCACCTTTAAGGTGTCTCCGTGGTAAACTTATAGTGAGCCTTAGAATGTCCATGTCAGGTCATTGTCACCAACAGCAAGTTATTCTGAAGTTATGAAATCTTCGGTAGACGTGGGGCATTGAGATGGAGAGAAGGAATTCAGGTGAGAAAAAAGAGTTAGTATGACTACTAATTTAAAAGTAGCATGTGGAGAGAGAAAGAAAGGGATGAGAAAGTGTATTATTATGTGTGCTCTTGGCCAGGAGTAGTTCTAAGTAATGGTGTTTAAATAACATTGGGTTTAAATAAAAAACAAACAAACAAACAAAAAAACAACAACAAATAAAAACCCATTGCATTTCTGAAGGTTTGAACTTCCATGTTTTAGACAAACCATGACATCATATGGCCACATTATATAGCAAAAATGAAATGTTCTTCTGTCATACTGTATAATCATTGAAGCTAAACTTCAGGTTTGTTAAAATATTTTTGGAGAATGATGAAGCAATAAAGAATGTTGTTTGCACTCTGTTTCTACCATTGCAGTTACCCCAACAGTCATGAACTACAGGTATGTGTTGCATAACAGCTGCATTACATTCTGTGAAATAGAATGTTATGTCATTTGAATGTTGTGCAAACACAATATTATGAACTTTACAAAGTTATTGAATTGTAAACTTCTATTTCACTTTGTTCTGTTTCATTCCATTTCATTATGATTCAGTGGAACCTTGGATTGTGAGTAACTTGGTCTGTAAGCATTTTGCAAGACGAGCAAAAATGTAAAATTAATTTTAACTTAATAAACAAGCGAGGGTAACTTGGTCTGTGAGAATTTTGCAAGACGAGCAAAAATTTGAAATAAGTTTTAACTTAATGAACGAGCGAGGTCTTGATATACAATTAGTACACATGCACTTTGTCTGCAGAGTGTCATGTGATCACAACTAAGCCAATGGTTCTTCTCTCTCTCGCGTGGATAATCATCTCCCATGCTCAGTCTCAGTGTGTGTTCGTCACTCGTATAGTCAACATCCGTACGTGAGTGTACTGTTTATTATAACATTGTGACCACGTGTGTGTGCGCACGTAAAGCAAAAGTATGTGTCTTTAAAGAGGTTCCTTGTTAAAGATCCAGAGTCTCTTTGAATCATGACAGAGCAGTATTTCTGTTAGATTGTGTGTGTATGTGTGTATGTGTGTGAAAATCATTCTACGCAGTATCCCCCTCCATCCTACTCTCCTCTTGCCTTCATACACACTGCTCTGTTGGGATTCTTTTAAAAAGTAAAGTGTAGGTTAATTTGTTTTATTTTTACTTTAAATCATTGATTCCATTAGTGTGTGTGCATGCTCAAGTGTCATTAAAGAGGTTCCTTGTTAAGGAAGTTTCCTGACAAAGCAATGTTTCCATTAGTGTGTGTGTGTGTGTGTGTGTGTGTGTGTGTGTGTGTGAGAGAGAGAGAAAATCATCGCACGCAGTAGCCCACACCCTCCTCTCAAATAAGGCTACTGTGTAAGATGAGAGAAAGGAGGGGGGGAGGGAGGAAATGAGGGAGTCTTTCTACACAGTAGCCCCTCCCTCCTATAGTCTTACTTCAGCTTCACACACACATGTGCACACAAATACACACACACAGACACACACTAAAACTAGCAGTGCTCTGTCAGGATTATTTTCAAAATGTACAGTGCAGGTTAATTTGTTTTATTTTTACTTTATATTTTATGTGTTATATTTATCCAATGACAGTCTATTGTATTAATTATTTTCATATGAATATTTTTTGGTTGCAGAACGAATCATCTGAGTTTCCAATATTTCTTATGGGGAAATTTTCTTTTATATACGTGTGTTTTAATATACAAGCACACTTTAGCCTTTGCTTTGTTTTTTTTCTTGCTTCTGCTATAATAAGCACTGGCTTTGCTGAATTTGAGAGACATGATGGACATTACTGTAATACTTTTAAGTAAATTAAGCAGAGAAATAATGTTGCAAAACCAAGAGAGGTACATTTGCATTTTTCTGTAAGATACATGAAATAAATATGCTCCTGCGGGATTTCTGTACTTAACCTTATGGGACAACATAGATGAAACTGAATCCTGTAAAGGAGGCTGATGCATTGTAAAGTAAACTTTTGGTATTGTTTTTGTTTTTCATGATTTTCATCTACCATTTAATGAAAAGTTTTTGTGTGCTACAAAACTGAACATCATGTTCCAAGTTGCTGCCATTAAATCAAAATCAAAGCAAAAGTTTGCCATATTTTATATTATAACTCAAGCATTGTATTATTAATATTATTTTGCATTCTTAAAGAACCACAAACCCAACTGTAGGCTGATTTATTTATTGTGACAAAGCTGTGAGAGGTGCAGTTATAGAATTGCACACAAAATTCACAGTCAAATAACCAAATGAATTTTAACAAAATATGACTACAAAAATGAATAACCTAATAAAAATTAATCATGCACACAATATTTCAATCAGTTTGCAATATGTCTTGCTTGATTAAAAGAAAAAAAAATCTCAAAATTAATAATTAAGTTGTACAGAGTTCTTGTGTTGTAATATAAAGAGAAATGTCAACTATTCTTGTACCTATATAATTTACCTGTCCCTGTTTCAATCCATTCATTAACCTGTCCCATATATCATTCCAAGTACAGACAAGCATGCTGATTAGGATTTCACACAATGCTTCCATAATGCAGATCATGCTGAAATGATAACAGGAGATATATCAGAAAATTTCAAATAGTTTTATTTCCCAGAAACATTTGACCAATCAGGTAGAGCAATTTAACATCAGTGTGCTATGATATAACTTTTGCCATAAGTCATTAAGTTGTAAAAACCCTTAGGGGTTCTTATCAGTGGCGGCTACTGGTCTGTCAAATAGGGGAAGCTCATTTTCGGCATACATCATAAAATTGTCTATTTATTTAAAAGTAAATTCTGCCCTACGTTCCTTTTCAAGAAAATGGTCTGTGACCCT
>JAOVVA010000017.1:3903309-3913488 GCA_028565275.1 Leiocassis micropogon
ATGTAGAAAATAAATCACTAAACAAAAACAAAGAAATTTGCAAGTGACCCCAAACTTTTGAACGGTAGTGTATATTGTATATATACTGTCTAATCACATTCAGAACTCCATGATTAAACAACTATAAAATATTCAGCCAGTTCATACAGTACCTCTGAACTATAAGTTTTTTTATTAAAATAAATGTTTTCCATCAAGGTTACGCTAAACAAATTAATTGCTGGATTTGATGAGGCCTGAATTTTAAGTGGCCAAGCTGTAGACAGAGAATTTTAATGGTGCAGGCTTCCTGTGGAGAGAACGTGTCTGGCTGCATTTTCGAACTCATTAGCACCATGCCATGATAGAGCCTAATGCCCTCTCTCTGTAGAGGGTTTGCGATGGGGAAAGACAGCACAGAAGAATATATCTGATGTGCTTGTTTGCAATTTCCATTATTTCTTATTAGTATTTCCTCCAAACTACAAACCACCTAGACACTAAATAGCTTATCTGTACTAAGTTGCACTATTTTAATATGCTTTCAAATAAATAACAGCAAGTAGGGATAAAACCTCACAGTTCCTGGCTTAGCAGTTTGGTGATGAGTCAGGTTTCTCTGCGTGTTAGGGTTCTTTAGGTTCTCAGTCTTTTCCTCACTTGCAAAAAAACAACCTAGTAGATGGATTGGCTGCAGTAAATTGCCTTTACGTAGGTAGGTGTGTGTGTGTGTGTGTGGTGCATTGTAATGGACTGGTATCTCAATCAGTGCATAAGCCAACTTTATTCTCAGCTTAATTCATCAATTAATTAATTAATTAATAAGGATTTTATACTTCTTAATCTCAAAAGCTGATATTCAAATGTCATGATCAGCTTTGATAGTATTAAAAATATGCCTGTAGTATAAAATTACCCAAAGAGTCTTAGTAATGCGTCAAGGATGGGCCAAGAGAGTGTCAGTGGTATTGGTCTGATCCAGCAGAGGACACTCTTTACTGGAATTTAGATCAGTTCATTAGTGTCAAGGTTAAGTTTTAGATGTTGGGTGTTCTTTTAGAAACATATGTCAGAATGATCATCTAGTTTGTCTGAGCAACTCTGAAGGTTGAATGAGAAAAAAAAGAGGACTCAAGCTGTGTCATGTGCCTAGAAGTAAAAAGAATAGCAATAAGATCTAATTAGAGCCCAGGGCTTTAATTTAAAGGGAGAAAAGTGAGGTCCAAGAACTGACCCTGGAGGGAACAGAGGGACACCTGACCATCATACTCATTTGAAAAGTTGGTCTGCTATGTCCTTTGCTTTTCTGGGAATAATTGAAACTAAATTTCGGCTTTAGAATTTCTGCTGATTTAGCCAGATTAGCATAAAAGCATAATAATACGTAGGTAGGTGTGTGTGTGGCAAAACACTGTGGCTACGCTGTGTGTAGCACTAATGTTAGGTGAGAAGGCTACCATTAAGTTGATACAACTAAGTTAGTACTTTCCTTCACTTCATTCATGGAGCTTACTTTGTGGACAGGAGCATTATCATACTCAAACAGCTTTGTTGCTATTTATGAATACAGTGGCACAACATTGTTATTTTTTAATTATGATTATTTGTGATTTAACCAATCAATGTTGGAAGAAAATGCATCTTTATGTTGAGAATGTATTAAACACTTATGAGACATAATTTGTGCATAGTGTTCTGTGTTTTAGCTAGATGAGTGTGTTCTATCAAGGTTTTCAAGCTCATTTGTATTGTTAGTGTTCACATGACAAAATTGGCTATTTGTTCGTTCATTCATTCATCCGTTAATGTGTATTGGGGGGATGAGATGAGGGCTCTTGGGGATTCTTATCTTGGTGCAAGATCCATCTGTGGCCAGGTCTTAACCTTCTGGCAAAGGCAAGAATAGATTTGGCCTAAACCCTCCTGGTAATGATGGAAGAAATAATGATGCAATCAATCTTCAGAAGAGCCTCTGGACCATCAACCACAAACCAGCACCAAAGTATGCAGTTCTCATTTTTCACCAAAAATATTGCTATGCTGGACTTAATTGTAGATGCCATGTTATATTTTTAGCACTCCAAACAATGATTACTATATTTTTATAGGTCAAAAAATTGATTCCATAATGCAACATTTTTGCATTATGTCTAGTCTTTCAGTATCTTCTCTAGTTAAAACATGACCATGAACAGGATAAATGAGATTCTTCAGGGTAGATCAGGGTTGTTAAATGCCAGTCCTGGAGAGCCAGTGTCCAGCACAGTTTGGTGACTCTTCTGCTCAAAACACAACTGATTCAATAAATCTTTTAATTACCAGGTTCACTTTGTGAATCAGCTGGTAAGTTACAAATTGTTCTGAACACTGGTCCACCAGGACTGGAGTTGTAGGACACTGATCTACCAGAAGCACCGTATCCTATTCATGATCATGTTGTAACTTGAGAAAATCCTGGAACACTGGGCATAATGCAAAAACCTTGGATGGGATGATGCATTGCACACACAGTATATGGCCAAAATATGTGGGAAGGGGAGTGGCCTGCACTGCATCAGATCTACTTGTCTTGTCTTACATTAGTGCCTGACATAACTAGCACATATTTGTTGTGGTTTTCAGTTGTCTACATACTTTGGACTATATAGTGTACACTTATACACCCATCCATAACAAATGTTTCCTTTTTTGGAAATTCCAATGACTTGATTTTGGAGGTAATTTTGTGGTGAAATATGTATGTGTATAAGAATTATAAAAATGTTAGTACTCTAACATGTGCTGTGCATGGCAGCAATAACACATATGAAGTGCCTTTAATTAGTAATGATATGCTACATTAACTAAAACCAGAAAGCAGTAAGCACCAGGCAACCAGGATGACACATTGACACATTCTGACTTTCATCCTCAAAGAGACCCAATTATGTAACCCATTGAGATTAATGAGGTCATGACTACATGCAGAGTGTTTGAGGTACTACTGAGAGATGTAAACCTTTTTGTAAGAAATGCAGACCACAGTATTTTTGAAGCACATTCAGCGACAGCACTTTTCATCTTGAGATATTTCACTGACCTCTACTAAGATTACCTTGACATGTGGTGTGTAGGTCTCAGAAAGCTAATTAATCCTTGCTGACCTGATTCTCTCTCGGATTGATCAAAAATAAAGCATCAGGCTCTTCACAAAGCATCCACAGCCAATTTAGCACATGTCTGAAAAACATTTACATACTTTATGTAGCAAAAAATTACATGGTAACATATAATACTTTATTACTGTTTAAACTAATTCATAAGCCAACCATAGTCCAGTGGAATATTTATTGCCATGTCTGACCTGAGGTATTTTATTGGGTAAATTTTGATATGTATAAAGGATTGACATTTTATGACCTTAACACAAAATTGTTTTATCTTGTTATGTTACATCCCTGTATTTTGGGTTTGTGTGTATGTGAGTATCTCTCTGCCATGGGATTTCTCAAAAGATAACAAGATTATGAGGAGGGATTGGCATATGGGGAATAACGTCATCTCATAGAAGAATATTAAAGGACAGTTATCTGGTGTTGGTATTTTTTTATTATTTTTTATTGAAGCCATCACATCAGTCCTGTTAAAAGCCAACACCAACCTTCTTATGCATCTCAACTTAATGCTGGCTTTGTACTTTGTTGATTCTCAGCTTTATGCTTGCTTTTGAAATCTGTATAATAATGCTATGCTGTTTTCTTCCGTATTTTTTGTATTTTCTTCGTATTCGGAATTTGCCAGCTTGTGCTCTTTGTAATCTTAGGATTTATGCAAGCTTTGTGATTTGTCTATTTGAAGCTTTATGCTTGCTGTACATATGTAAACATTCTCTTTATTATTTACACAGATAACTAAAAAGTATTAAGGTAAAAGTATTAAGACAACATATGCCATGTATTATTACTTCTCCCTTTACGCAAAGCAGGTGATTTCATTATTTAAATCTATGCTATCTGGTACGATCTTCAGGAAGCAACCATGGATTGAGCAAATGACACCAGAGTACAACAAATTTTTGATTCTATGCCCAGCTGGATTCAGCAGGTTTTAAAAAATAAAAGACTGATTTATAAATATTGATTGTAGTATAGCGATTTAATTGCATGAAATAACAAATTCTTTTTTTAGGATTTAGTTAAAAAATTAAGCAGACAGCTGTTCTTTGAGGACTTTTGACTCCAGTCTCTCAATAGTTTAGGACTGGAAATTTCTATAGTCTACCTGACTCTTCAATAATAAATTGCACACCTTATTAACTTAAAAGACATTCATCTGTTATATTGAACTTCCAGCCGCCTATGACTGCAAAACAATTCCTGTTATCCGTTTCACCCAAATTAGAATGGGTGAAATGGCTAATTTATAGTGGGAATTTTTCCTTGCCACTGTTGCCCTCTGATCATTTTGATTCATACACATTTTCTCACATTTTATAAACATCCCATCATTTTATTTTGATTCTATAAAGCTGCTTTGTGACAATGATCATTGTTAAAAGCACTATACAAATACATTTTTATTGAATTGGACTTTTGTTTCAATACTTTGTACCACTCAGTACCATACTCAGTGCCACTGTGTTGTAAATATTAGATAATTGTGCCCTTTATACCTTCATGAAAACTTAAAAGCTTTTCCCGTTCTTTGGAAACCCTATGATTTAAATAGGGAAGGAAGGTAGTTGTTACAGCTTCATTAATTAATTAATCAATTCATTCTCCTTCACCCTGACCCTTTCCTTGCAGCAAGCTCTTTTTTCTATTTTTCAATACATTTCATCACAATAACCAATCTTGTGTCAGTGGTCTTTGATTTATTATATGACCCTATTATCCCCTGACAACAAGCCTAATTTGACCTTTTTTTTTGTTCTTTTTTAACAAGATCTAAAAGGATAATGACAGCATGGGAGAAAAAAAAAACATTTTAAGAGCTACGGACAAAAAATGTTGCTTTTGTCATTTCAGTTATCAAAATACTAAATTAACATTATTAAATTTCCAAATGCAGATGCAATAAAGAGAAACTCCTGTTAGATTTTATATGGTTCTTAAATGTCAATACCATCAATCCTTATATTTCTTTCTCTACACTTAAATAATATAAACCTATAAACCATCGTCACCATGGTTGACTTTCAGTTCTTACGCTCTTCACCTTGCTGTGAACACCTTTTCCGTAAAAGTTTTCTAGGTGCTGCTAGTCAACTCTACATTTTACTTTACAAGACTGCTCTTAAAATCAGCTTAACTGCTCTTGTTGGTGTTAGCGACAACAGCCTCATTTTGGTGAGTCGTCTACCCCTCGGAGCACTGACTTTAAGTTCACTGTAAGTCGGAACATTAGCGACCTCAGTTTGGTTGGCTTCTGTTTAGCCATGCTAACAGTGCTAACTGGCATGAGCATGGAAGCTAATGTGGCAAAGAAGAAGTCCGCTGTTCGCCCCTGTCCTGAGGACTGCGGATTCTCCTTGCACCAGAAGGACCAGCACGAAGCGTGCCCCGTCTGTCTGGGAATTTTCCATGCTAGGAGAGCGCTAGCTGAGCCTGAGTCATGTGCGGTTTGTTGCCAGCTCCGGCGTTCAACGCTAGAAAGACGGGTCACGCTCGTGGAAAGAATCCTGGGGAAAAAATACAGTCGCTCAGCAGGACCCCCTCCTTTCCGAATTAGCAGTCCCAGCTTCGCCTGTGTCTGCTGACGAGGAGTTTTCGTCAGAAGTCCCTGCGTTTATCTGGGCAGATCAAGTGGAGTATTTCGAAGAGTCGGAGGACCGTGAGCTCTCCTACAGCGCTGGCCAGGAGCCAGGCACCGAGCAGCGTGCTTTCGAGGATGATGACGTGATGATGAAATGCATGGCTTGTCGGAGGATGAGCATGAAATTTTGCCGCCCGGTAACTGCGGCTAGCCGCTTGGGAAGACATTTCATTTTTCGCTCTCTACCGCCGAGCAGCCGAGAGGCTAGAGGTGGAGTGGCCCTCCCCACAGTCGGCTCAAAAACCATCAAGGTTCGCCGGATTTTTTCTCCTTCCTGAACCGACGACCATTAAAAACTGCTTCCCTATGTTTCCCGACTTTGACGGCGAGTTAACGTCGTCATGGAGCAAGCCGCTGTAGACCCCTCTATCAGTGCCCTCGCATAATCATGGAGTGTTTGGCCCTACGGTCCTTCCGTCCAAACACTGTAGATTCTCCTCTGCCCAGCTGGAGAAGATTTATCGCGCTCAAGGGGGCACTGCTCGTGCGCTCAATTCCGTTACGCTGCTTCAAACATATCAGGCAATGTGTTTGGCAGAGCTCGGTTCACTGGTACCTCAGGAAAACCCGTTTGAAAATGTGCGCTGCTTAACGAGGTCAGGACCGCGGGAGAGGTATGGCGAGCGCAGTGGTAGAACAGAGGCATTTATTGCTCATGATCTCTGACATCGCAGATAGAGACCGTCTTCTTGGATGAACCGCTGTCTGCAGAGGGTTTGTTCGGCCAGTCACTTGATGCCATTCGGGCAAAGTTTGACTTCAAGAGGAAACAGCCTGAGGCATTGCGAGACATCATTCCACAACGAGAAGTGAAGCCCAAACAGACCACTCTCGCCCGGTGAAGCAACAACCTCCGGAAGGATTCAGCGACTAGGAGGAAGAATCCTCACTCCTCCTAGCTCGGATTTTAAAGGGAGAGGAGCTATGGCAGCAGGGAGACACTGTTTCTCCTCTCTCAATGCCGCCCAAGAGGCCGCTATGTTATGTTCAGGGAATCAGCCCCAAACGGCGTTGCACTTCCCTAACACAGTCTCCCAAGCACAATCATCAAGTTATGAACCCCAGTTAGGCGCGTTATAAAAAAAATAAAAAATTTCAGGGACTTACAGCAAGTGCCCTCGATGTTTACAGTTTGATTGCCCCAAAAATGGTGCCTTTTGTAAACCTTGTGAATGTTTCATTATTAAAACCAAAAAATTTTTTTCCTGTTTACAATGTTGCAAAACAAAAAAGCCCAGTGCCATCGATGAGGCAGCAGCCCCCTTTCAGAGATCAATGTGAGCTGGTTGGCTTCCCACTTTCTCGAGTGGCGCGCATGCGCAGTCTCAACATGGGCGCAAAACACAGTCGCTATGGGATACCGACTGCAGTTTCGCACAAAGCCACTGCGCTTCTCTTCCGTGGTCAACACCGTGGTGTCGGACGCCGCCGCTGTGGTGCTTCGGGAGGGCGTGGCCTACGAGTACCTAGAGCTGCCGTTCAGCCTGTCGCTAGCTCCCCGAACGTTCATGAAGTGCGTCGAGGCAGCGCTGTCTCCTCTTCGGGAGAAAGGCATTCGCATATTGGCCTATTTAGATGGGCGCTAATAGCGAGCTCAAGCGAGCAGGCGGAGAAACAGACAGCGCTAGTTCGGTCTCACATTCAGACTTTAGGGTTCTCAGTAAACATGCAGAAAAGCTCACTGACTCCGAGTCAACAGTTTTCATTCCTGCGTCTGGAGATATGCTCCGTTACCAGCCGAGCACGTCTCTAAGAGCACAGAATAGACGCGTTTCAGCGCTTCCTTGCTCTGTTTCAGTTGCAACCCAAACTTAATTTCAGAGTGTTTTTACAGTTAATGGGAATGATGGCGTCTATGATTGCTGTGGTGCCTCTCCGGCTGTTAAACATGCGTGCATTTCAGCGCTGGGTGCGCTCTTGCCACCTATGTGCGGCGCGCCACCTCAACAGGAGGCTGACAGTGACGCCGTCATGCATGTCAGCTCTTCTGCCCTGGAGGGAACCCAGGCTGTTACGTCAGGGCTCTCCGATAGGCAGGGTGTCGTTTCGCAAAATGGTGTCAACAGATGCCTTCTCCCTCAGCGGCTGGGGCGCTCTGTGCGACGGCTCCGCGGTCAGGGGGGGCGTGGTCACAGGAATAACGCAGGCTTCACATGAACTATTTGGAACTGTTAGCAGTGTTTTCAGCCCTGAGACATTTTCGTCTGGCTCTGACAGGCTATCATGTTCTGATCAGGACAGACAACACAACAGTGGTGTCGTATATAAACAGACAAGGGTGGACTCGATCACTTCCCCTGCTAAAACTATCTCATTCTCTATTGCTATGGTCCAGTGTTCATCTTCTGTCACTCAGGGCCACTCACATTCCAGGGGACCTGAATCTGGGGGCGGACCTTCTATCCAGAGGGGGCCCGCTTGTGAGGGAATGGAGGTGACACCCATGGGTGGTAGCTCAGATCTGGGAGCGCTTTGGCAGGGCAGCAGTGGATCTTTTTGCATCCAAAGAGAATGCTCACTGCCCACTATTCTTCTCCATGACAGATCGCAATGCCCCTCTGGGGATCAATGCACTGGCACACTCATGGCCCCCAGCTCTATTGTATGCTTTTCCTCCAGTGGAACTGATTCTGCCTGTCACAGAGAGGGGGCGCCAGCAGGGCCTGTCCCTAATCCTGGTGGCCCCTCGTTGGCCGGCGAAGTTGTCGTATGCAGAGATAGTCAGCCTGCTAGCTGCAGAACCATGGAAACTTCCTCTCCTCAGGGACCTTCTGTCTCAGGCAGGGGGAGAGGTAGTGCACCCGCGTCCCGAGCTGTGGAACTTGCATGCTTACCTGTATACTTGGTGGCTATATCAGCCTGTCATGTTGGTTTTGATGGAGTGTCACCAGGGGCTCATCCGCGGGCAGTACAATTTTTAAAAGGAGTGCGACGTCTGCGACCCACTGTGAGGTCCAGTGTTCTGTCTTGGGATTTATTGTTAGTGCTTGAGGCCCTCTGTGGTCCTCCTTTTGAGCCAGTTGAGTCTATAGTATATACACTTTTTTTTTTTTTTGTTTCATTTGGACAAGATGGCGCCGACCAGTGTAGTGGCTTGCCGTCGCTCCTCTTTGTTTTTTAGTTTGTTTGTGTTTTATGTTTTCTTTTACGTTTTAATTTGTCCACGCCAGTCACTGAGGTTTTATGATTCTACTACCCTCTGCAGTAAGGCAAGAGATTCCGGTGGGGGTCCGGTTGTGGTGCAGTGTGCAGATGATGTCGGCAATATGGATCGTGCGGCGGATCTTCGGGGTTGGCGATGTTCTTTCTTGCTGCCTGTGTATCCAGATGGACGTTCGTCAGGGCTGCGGTTTTTTCAGGATGCAAAGCCTTCATCACACAGAAGAGGTGTATGTCTGAGCAACTTGAGCTGTCCTAAGACGGTAAAGTTGGGCACTATCACAGCAGCCCCTATGGTCTTGCACACGCTACAGATGGCGCTTGTAAATGCGCGCTCGATTCTAAATGAGACCTTTATATTAAATGATTTTGTATTGCAAAATGCTATGGACCTCCTTTTTATTACAGAGACTTGGATAAAAGAGGATGAGTGGAGTCCCTGTGAGGATATTTGCCCACCTGACTATATTTTAACTAATACCCCGAGACCAATGGGTCGTGGTGGGGGTTTTGCTACTGTTAGTAAGCAGCAGTATAAATGCCACCGCTTATCGACCCCATGTTACTCGAGTTTCGAGGTTCAGCTTTTAAGACTTGAGTTTTACAAGCCTGTTTTGGCAATAGTTGTTTATCGACCCCCAAAGTATACTCCAGCATTTATTCAAGAATTTTCTGAGTTTTTATCTACTATTTTATTATAGTCTGATTATATTTTACTTGTTGGGGATTTTAATATTCATATATGCTGCCCTGGGATGCCTTTGGTAAAGGTCTTTTCTGACTTAATGGACTCATTTAATTTTATACAACATGTACTTGGTCCCACTCATGAGAAAGGACATACATTGGACCTTGTATTCTTCTTAGGTCTATCTGTTTGTGATGTTGTTGTAATGGATGCCTGCATTTCAGATCACATGCCTGTTACTTTTAATTTAAACATGCAAATTGAATGGGTGGAGCGTCAGCCTTCTGGTTTACGCTCCCGCATAATCACTCAGTCTACACCGCAGGCTTTTGGTAATATTTTTAACTCTTTCTGATGTATCCAGGTTGGAGTCTGCATCTACTACGGCTGACCCTGATGAATTACTTTTCACTTTTAATTCGGTGTGTTCTGTAATATTAGACTCTGTCGCCCCATACAAGTTCAGGTCTAGCAAGGTCAATCATCAGCCCTGGTTAAATGATCATACACGCACGCTTAGACAGCAGTGTAGGCGAGCAGAACGGGCCTGGAAAAAGGAT
>JAOVVA010000017.1:3959902-3987367 GCA_028565275.1 Leiocassis micropogon
ACACCCCCCCCCCCCCCCCGCCCCCGCCCCCAAAATGAATAAATAAATAAGAAGATCTATCCAAACATTCTCACTAAAATGAGCAGAAATAGGATCCCCACCCAATAAATAAATAAATAAATAATGACTAGAATCATTAGAGTCAGAGTATGGGCATAGCTTACAAGTATTTCCATGTGTATTTCCACAGGATTCTTTTATTTTTATTTTTATCTATAGCATTTTCCTCAAGCTAAAACTAGCAAGGATCTCACATGAAAGGCTAGAGAAGGCTGAATATCAGCTAATGGGGTTATCACTTTAAAATACCCTGGTAGCTTCTTATTTAAAGATGGCGGCAAAGAAATGTGGACTGGTAAAGTCAATATGCTTCTTGGGTACTTTGAGGAAGCTGGTATAATTCTTGGTGGGGATTTCAGACCCTATACTAAACTGATATACTGTAGATATATTCATGCTGGTTCTGAGGGTAGATTAGCTTTGGGTTAAAAGATCTTGGACTAGTTGACATTTGGAGGTTGAAGAATTAATTCCAGAATTAATATTTTTTAGCATGTAAAAACATAATTATAACAGTTGCCGATTATAGTGGTTGCTGTTATAGTGCTAACAGCCCATGCAACTGTTGAGCTGTGTGCCTATGAATGTAAAGAGAGTCAAGAGCAATAGGTAGAAACTTAAAACTTTTCAAACAGACAATCTTACTATCAAGAGATCTTACTAACTTCATTTGCATTAAAACAGGTTTTCCAAAAAAAAAAAAAGTCACAATGTGGGAGGCCTCAAAGGCATTTATAAGGGGCAAGCTCATTGCAGAGACATCAAAAATAAGAAACAAGAAAGGAAAGACTCAGGAGAATGAAATAAAACATAAAGAAAGATCTGACAGAAAAGTATTGTGAAGGTCTGTTGAAACAAGTGCGTGAATTGAAGTACAGCTTAAATCATAAATGCAGCAAAAAGATAGTATGCCACGTTTAAACTCAAATAGAATGTCTAAGTGATGAAAAATATGGAAAGTTTTGGCTAGGCAATAAAAAAAATATCATAAAGCCACATATGTAAGTAATATGAGCCACAGAAAACTATTAAGTAAAATATTGTTACTTGGACTAAGGAAATTAATAAACTGATTATGGATTTTTTTTTTCACATTGATGCATGTTACAAATCAGATACACCCTTTAACTTAAATAAATAAATTAGGGCATTCTAAATCTGAAGCATATCACTAGTCCAAATATAGTGGACTGATGTTTCAGTTAGAGGAGGTAGATCATAAAATTCTCACAAAAGTGTTATCTTGTGATTTGAGAGGATTATACCAGATATTACAGTTCCAGATTTGTGAATCCGCTGAGATCATAAGGCATTTATTTTACCTTGTTTGGCAACCTGGGGTTGCTGACAAATCAATTGCTGCCTTCTGAGTGGAGTAGGGGGTTTTAAAGCAGGTCTTGGATGCCTTTGAGTTTGGCATTTGTTAATTGGAGCTGTTTGACATATCATTACGGAGGCACAGACTCAGACAAAGATCTTATAAAAACACGAACGGGCATTTAATTAACAGATAGTGGGATAATGACAGAACTGAATGCAAAAACTGGAAAGTCTTAACTGTGTGAATGAAGGAGCTGGTGGGTGCGTGGAGACGAACAACGTAGACGGGGAACATTCAATGAAGACGACACAGGAGATGAGACGAGGAGCCAGGAGACGAGACAATATACGAACGTGGACAAAGCGAGGTCAGGTAGGTTTGCGCAGTCTGTTTTCCGTGGTTGAGGTCAGACGCTGAGTGCTGGAAAGTGAAGTGTATTTCAGGTGTGGTGCTAATGTGAATCAGGTGTGTGCTCAGAACTCGGGTGATTGGGAATGGAGATTGAGGGTGGAGCCTGGTGTTTCCGTGACAGAACCCCCCCTCCACGAACCGCTCCTGAGGGCCGCTGGACCCGTCGCCAGAGTGGACGACCCCTTTCTCTGGGAGCAGGCATTTGTGGTTGCTGTAAGTGGAATTCTCTGAGGAGGTTTGGGTCGAGGATGTCATTTCGTGGGACCCAACTTCTTTCCTCAGGCCCGTACCCCTCCCAGTCGACGAGATATTCAAGACGACCACCTTAGGATTTCTTTCACGGCGTAGACCGCCCCGTCCTCCATCTCTAGATGTCGGTTCATCTCCAGGACCAGACTGTGGACACAGGGAAACTGAGTGATAGGGTTTTAGGAGTGATACGTGAAAGGTGGGGTGTATTTTGTATGTGTGTGGAAGACTTAACTTATACGTGACGGAGTTGATCTGTGTGAGGATGGTGAAGGGACCAATGAATCGGGGACTCGGCTTCTTGCAGGGCAGTCGAAGACGGATGTCGCGTGTGGAGAGCCAGACTTTTTGTCCAGGTTGGAAAGTTGGAGTATCTGCTCTCCTCACGTCGGCGACGATGTGTTGTCTTCGTACTGCACAATGGAGTTGTTGGTGAGCTGAGTCCCAAACCCTCTCAATTTCCTGGAACCAGTGAGTCACGGAAGGCACCTCGGAAGGAGTTTCGTTCCATAGGAAGAGAGGTGGTTGGTAACCGAGTACAAACTGAAAGGGGGTGAGTCCGGTAGTGGGTTGTCAGAGTGAATTCTGCGCGTACTCGGCCCTGGCGAGGAACTGGCTCCAGGAGTGTTGGTGAGCTTGGCAGAAGGTCTCCTGGATCTTTCGCTCGGTTTGCCTATTACTTTGGGGGTGATACCCAGAAGACAGGCTTACGGTCACACCCAGGAGTCAAAAGAAGGCCTTCCAGAACCTAGAGATGAATTGGTGACCTCTGTCAGACACTATGTCTTCGGGGATACCATACACCCGGAAAACCTGGTCGAATAGAGCTTCGGCTGTCTCTTTAGCCGAGGGGAGTTTTTGGAGAGGAATGAGGCGGCAGGACTTGGAGAATCTATCGACGACGACCAGTATGCAGGTATAGCCTTCAGAGCGCAGGAGATCGGTGATGAAATCCACTCCTAGGTGTGACCATGGACGCCGGGAACTGGAAGAGGTAATAGCTTTCCTGCAGGTAAATGTCTGGAGGGTTTGGTGATGGCACTGTCCCGGCATCCTCTCACGTACCTTCTGACCTGATCTGCCATGTTGGGCCACCAGAAGCGTTCTTCTAGTAGTGAGAGGGTTTGATTGGTCCCCGGGGTGACCAGTGCCCACTGAAGCATGTACTTGATGAAGTAGGGCGTCCCTCTGTCAGAATGTAGAGACGATCAGCCGGGCAACCTGGTGGAGAGGGTTCTGTTGTCAAGGCCTGACGAATCTCTTCTTCAACTTCCCACTGAATCGGAGAAATAAAGAGGGTTGAGGGAAGAATGTTTTCAGGGAGTTCTGGAGGTTCTTCCATTTCATGTTGGCGAGAAAGAGCATCAGCCTTGACATTTTTTTGTTCCTGGTCTATAACTGATTGTAAAATGGAACCAGGTGAAAAATCGCGCCCATCTGGCCTGTCGCAGATTAAGGCGTTTGGCGTCCCTAAGATATTCCAAGTTTTGATGATCAGTCAAGACCAGAAAAGGGTGTCTAGCCCTCTCCAACCAGTGTCTCCATTCCTCCAGTACAAGCTTGATTGCCAGGAGCTCTCGATTCCCGATGTTGTAATTCTTTTTGGCAGGTGACAGTTTCAGTGAGAAGAAAGCACAGGTTTGGTATTGAGGAGGTTTCCCCTGCTGCTCAGAGAGGACAGCTCGAACTCCTGACTGAGAGGCGTCAACTTTAACAAGAAATGGTTTGTCGGGGTCTGGGAGAACAAGGGTGGGTGCAGTAGTAAATGCTTTCTGGAGTCTAGACATGGCTTTAGTGGCTTCTGCATTCCAGGTAAGGGTTTTGGGCTTCGCTCTCAGGAGGTTTGTCAGGGGGGGAAACAAGGGAACTGTAATTCTGGATGAATTTGCGGTAAAAATTTGCAAAACCCAAAAATCGTTGGAGCTGTTTTATGTTGGTTGGGATTGGCCAGGTTTGAATCGCCTCCACCTTCCCTCCGTCCATTTTGATTCCGTGTTGGCTGATGTGATAGCCTAAAAATGATACAGAGGTTTGGTGGAACGCGCATTTCTCAGCCTTCAGGAACAATTGATGTTGTCTGAGTCTCTGGAGGACCTCGGTCACATGAATGCGGTGTTCCGATTAATTTCTAGAGTAGATAAGTATATCATCAATGTAAACTATGACGAATTTGTTCAGAAACAATCTAAACACCTCATTCATGTAACCCTGAAATACAAAGGGGGCATTGACTAGGCCGTAAGGCATGACTAAATACTCATAATGACCTATGGGAGTGACGAACGCTGTCTTCCATTCGTCCCCCTCTCATATTCGGATGAGGTTATAGGCGCTCCGGAGATCCAGCTTGGTGAAAATGCGTGCTCCTCGGAGTTGTTCCAAGGCTGCCGGGACGAGAGGGAGTGTGTAACTGAATTTTACAGGGATTTTATTTAGGGCATGGTAATCAATGCAGGGGCAAAAAAAAAACTCAAAGCAGCAGGGGAGGTGGACGGCCGAATGCACCCTTGTTTGAGAGCCTCCTCAATGTACTCTTCCATGGCCTTCTGTTCGGGAATGGAGAGAGAGTAGATTTTCCATTTGGGCACTGGTTCACCGGGAAGGAGATCAATGGCGCTGTCCCATGGCCGATGAGGTGGCAGCTGAGAGGCTCACCGAGGACAGAATACTTCTTTAAAATGGGAGTAGGGCTCTGGTATGGTTACTTGGAGCTGATCGGTGGGGCTCTGCATGGACGTGGTGTTCACGGAAAGGATAGGTCTTGCGTGGAGACACCGACTCATACAATCAGACCCCCACTTCAGGATTTCTCCACTGATCCATGAAAAGATAGGTTGGTGCTCGGCGAGCCATGGGCATCCAAGAATGACATTGCTGGTGGATCGTTCCAGTCTTATGCGCTCCATATGCAGCCATCCTACTCGCATGCGGATAGGTGGGTTGATGTAACGAACCCATCCGGGGGGCCGCCGGTGACCCAACGTATCTTGAATTGAGTTGGGTGGAGGATCATGGGGATCCCGAGTTGCTGACAAATAGCTGCGGAGATGAAGTTGCCGGCTGACCCCGAATCCAGGAGTGCCTTTACTGTAACAGACAGGGAGGCAGTATCAAGAACTATGTCTGTAGTTAAAGGAGTCATAGGTTTACAAGAAGTTATTATGCTCACCAGAGGACGAGGAGGCCATCGAGGACATGTCAGACGGACATGTCTTTTCTCTCCACAGTAAAGGCAGAGTCCTTGGGTCAGCCGGCGCTGTCTTTCAGTGGTCGTGAGTCTGGAGAGAGATTGTGAGTCCACTTGCATAGGTTCTGGAAAGGATCTCACCTCTGTTGGGCGGAGAACTGCAGATGGTTGATGGCGCGTGGAGATTTCGGTGATGCACTCTTAGAGACGGTTTGCTACTTGGATGGAGGTCCGAATGAACCGCTCCAATCCCACAGAGTCATCCTGCGCCGCGAGTTGCAGCCTCAGGCGTGGATCCACCCACTGGCGGCGGCTAGGGTTCTGAAAGTTAATTCACTCCACCAGCTCGAGTAATGGGTCCGGACCCGTCGGGTTCATTGTTTAGGTCTGACCTTCTGTTACGGAGGCACAGACTCAGACAAAGATCTTATAAAAACCCAAACGGGCGTTTTATTAACAGATAGTGGGATAATGACAGAACTGATTGCAAAAACTGGAAAGTCTTAAGTGTGTGGATGAAGGAGCTGGTGGAAGCGTGGAGATGAACAACGTAGATGGGAAACATTCAATGAAGACGACACAGGAGATGAGACGAGGAGCCAGGAGACGAGACAATATATGAACGTGGACAAAGCAAGGTCAGGTAGGTTTGCGGAGTCTGTTTTCCGTGGTTGAGGTCAGACGCTGAGTGCTGGGAAGTGAAGTGTATTTAAGGTGTGGTGCTAATGTGAATCAGGTGTGTGCTCAGAACTCGGGTGATTGGGAATGGAGATTAAGGGTGGAGCCTGGTGTTTCCGTGACACATATACAGTACAAGTTCTACCATATTATTCGATATATCTAGAGGCTTAAAGCAGGGAGATCCTCTCTGCCCACTACTCTTCATACTTTTTCCTAAATACAGTATTTGGGTGTAAGAGCTGGGGGAAGGAAGTACTTGACATTCCATACCTGTCTATAGATCCTGAAGTATTTAATTGATGAAGATCAACATCCTATTCAGAAATATCAGTCTACAATATTAATAAGTATAAATAAGAAGTAATGCTGATACATAGATCTTGTCAACAAAAATAAATATCACACTTTAGTTCAAATGGATAGAATCAGGATTGCAGTATCTTGGAATCTGTCCTACTTTAGATATTAACTTTATGGTACAAAATAATTTTTCCCCTTTGCTTCAGCTTATTAAGGAGAATTTAGATAGATGAAAGTTGATCAACCTCAGTCTATGGGGAAAAATAAACACCATCAAAATGGTGGTTGCTCTGCAAGTAAATTAAGTATCTATGATGTTACCCTTAACCATTCCATCCTTATTTAAAGAGTGCAATCAATTAATTATAGAATTTTTGTGGAAATGGAAAAGGCATTGTATAAGACTTCAAAAGGTGTAAACCACTAGGAGCATGAGTGAACTGGCTTTGCATAAGGAACTACATACAGTATTTCACAATATGGCCAACTGTATTTTTATAGAATAACCTCTTTATTATGTATGGCACTCGTGGTTTAAAAGGAACATTATATGAATTAATGCTTTGTACATCAATGGCATAATATAATCATTTCAAAACTATAGTGAATAAAACTGACTTTTGGTGATACTTAAAGATGAGGAGCTATGTAACAAGCTTGAGGATCACACCAGATGTCAGTGCAAATGTGCTACTTTGCTAGACCCTTTATGTAAATCTTCTGCTTTTTATAATCTAATGGCATATAAAATGCATAGTCAATGTGTTTACCTAAAGGTGGTTATAAACTAAACGGATATAGACATGGTTTCGTATAGGGTTCAAGTCCATCCTAGGCTACACCAGTTGTGAACAAGTTTTAGCCAGTTGGCGTGGCAAGTTAGCACAGAAATCTGTAAGTGTATGAGGGGTACAAACTCTTACTGGCAAGTGTGTAGAGAGAGCATACTAAGAACAGGCTTCTCCTGACATGAGTTGGAATATATCAAATGTTTGAGTTTTAGAGCCGACTCTGGATGCTGTCACGTTTATCCAAATTTGTTCACCAACACAGATGGTGAAGCATATTAAAACTTCTGCTGCCTGTCTTGCATCCATGTTTGTATGTTTCAGTGAGCAATAGAATAAATAAATTATTACATACATTATAAAGTTTTTCACAGTTTCTGTTACACAGCAGTTAGGCTTTATGCAGTGTTGGAAATGCTATGGTCTCCTATGTACATCTTATGTGATATTGTCCACTTGTTTTTCCTGCTCGGAAACAGATTCTAGGGATTTGACAGGTAAAACCTGGTTTCACAGACTGGTTAAAATTAATGTCAAACCCCGCCTCTTTCAAACTTCTTATCGCAAAATCTAAAAATCTAAAAGTGATGAAGAATGTATTACTGAATCTGGTCACAATTTCTACATTTAACACAATTTCAATTTCATAATGCCACATATTTCCATTGGGAGTGTCATATTTTTATCAAGTCCTGCTCACCAACATACCTGTACTGTGGTGCAAGACCATTCAGTGCTTTATACAGTATGACAATAGTAGTATTTTAAAATTATTGTGATTTCGCTGGAAACAAATCCAATGGATAACATTGAGTAGTGCGGTCATGTCTTGGCTGTAACTGCAGCTTGCCTATGGGTTAAGTGGCAGCACAAAATGTAAAATAAAAGTGCCAAGTATGGTAGATTGTCCCTTGGAGGACAAGGTGTTGTTTTAATCATGCCTAAGGTGAGCAACAATGCTAACTAGCTTCTAACACAAGGCTGAATTCTAGATCCTTCTGTAACCTCTAATCAAGGGCACTCCTTGGTATGTTAAACAAGGATTATACAGTCTAGTGCACTAGCTTTCTGTTTAACACCATTTGGCATTCAATCCTGGAACCCAGAAGTTAACATAGCTAATATTCTAAAAGGAAAACCCAAACCCTAGCCACTGGTGCAGGGCCGGTCCCAAGCCTAGATAAAATGAAAGGGTTGTGTCAGGAAGGGTGTCTGGTGTAAAATCTGTGTCAAGTTTTCCCTCAGTGGGAGCAGCCGAAAGACTTACAACAATAAAGAGAAACTTACCAGATTTACAGGACTGTCCAACACCTCCATAGCCTATTCTTCTCATCTTTTGGATACATAGTACCGATAAAAATTTAAATATGCTAATATTTCTAATTACACTAACTGTTGGACAATAACTAGCTCCATGAGTCACAGTTAGTAAGCTCTGACAGTTGTGGAAGGATATGTGTTGGCAAAGCAAATCACGATCAGTTGATAATGATGAACTGTTGTATTTAAAGCAATATTACACTCAAGGTATATTACACTCAAGGTATATCAGAACTGTCCATCAATGAAATATTTCTTCAACTAGTACATGTTGACCCTAAATCCTAATTGCTAAACCAACCCTTCTGCTAAATAAAGCTTTTAACATAAACTAAACCTAAGCATTCACCTTCTCTGAAGGGTGGCACGCAAATGATGTTTGCGCACAAACCATAGCATTCAAAGGGATTATGAAGGCTTGCGACCAGGTGTCGTTGCCTAGCAACCGATTTTGGGCATTCCATAAAAGTCCTTTTAGCTGGCCACTGCACTGCCTTAGGTTGTATACATGGCATTACATCCAGACAATAAGGCATTACAATAATCCAAAAATAAAAAATAAACATGTAAATGAGTTTCTCTGCATTGTGCAGTGACATTATACTTTTTATTTGAGTAATATTTCTAGATAGGAAAGGAAACTGTGGTAATAGTATCTATATATGCTTAAATCAATAATCACACTATGGGCTTGATGTGATGGGCTGCTGCACATGGTGAACCATAAAGGCCATCTAGATTTAATATGTAATCAGCAGTAGCGACACCTTAAGGCCTTCAATGCCTTCAATAAAGGAATTATTTTAAAATAAATATATATTGTCAAACTTTGTTGTAATACTTCCAGGGTTTTTCCTGGCTCAAAATCAGGTTGAAGGTGGTACCATCCTGATCATGTGCATGCACGTGTGCTGTCCATTCAACTGACGTAGGTCTTAAACCTCAGAGCATTTTAGGCATTATTTGTTTAGTTGTTGTTGTTTTTAAATAAACATATATAGGGCTCAGGATAGAATAACATATCCTTTTTTTCATCAAAAAATGGCAGGATGAAGAACTGAGTTTTAGTTCATTTTACCTAACTATACAAATATGACTGAGCAAAAAAAATAAAATAAATTGGTGACACAGGCAAAGATACACATTTTTTTTAATTGTTGTTTTTGGTTGTTTCTATGACCAAATAATAATGATAATAATAATAATAATAATAGTATCTTTGATCAGTGTTTCAGTCAAGCTTGTATAATATTTATAACAGATAGGAGCTCAATTGTAGTCTTTAGTTGTGAACTTTTATACAAAGTGCATTTAAAAAAAAGTATAATATTTTGGAACCTTATTTTTTTTGGTAATTTAATATTCTAGATTTATTACATGTCGTGAAATATTTCAAGCTTCTTTTTTGTTGTTGTTGATGAGGGCTTACAGTTCATGAAAATCCAATTTCTCAAAATATTAGAATATTAGAAATGTCCAACTTCATAAAATTATGTTCATTTAGGCACTCAATTCTTGTTTAGGTCTCATTTAGGCAATCTGCCTGTGACACTCTGAGGTGTTATTAAAGCCAAGGTTGCTTTGATAGCACCCTTTAGCTCATCTGTATTGTTTGGTCAGGGTTGTTTCCTGTCTTCCTCTTGACAATACCCATACATTCTTTAAAGAGTTCAGGCCAGATGAGTTAGATGGCCAATAAAGCAATATCAGTAATAGCATAGTTAACAAACCAATTAGTGGTAGTTTTCACTTTTAAAATGAAATTATATAAATAAAATAAACAATATTAATTTTTTTTGCGATGCAATGTATAATCACACTCACCCTTTCATACGTGGTGTCCTTACACACGGACAGTTAATTTTTTAAAGCCTTAAAATTAATTGAGAGTATTAGTTTTTGTAGCTCTGTAGTCTATTTGTTTTCACAGGCTACTAACTTTTTACATAGTAATAAATGCCTTACAGTTTTAAAATGTAGGTTTATTTTTAGTGTGCGTAATTCTTTTTATGTGAATACATTTTTTCAGAAATTATATTTTAGACCTGAATGTTTGGGAATTGGAAGCTTAAAAAGTAAATAAATAAAAACAACAACTATTATTATTATTATTATTATTATTATTATTATTATTATTATTATGTGCATAATACTGTATTAGCCTTTTTGATATTATTTTAAAGAACTCTAGATAGAATCAAAATTCTCATCAGGCCATTTTAAGTAAAAAAATAAAATAAAATAAACTGGATTTGTATATGTGTTAAAAAAGAACACACATGCCGCTGTTCATTCATGCAAGTCTTCAATCAGCCAGTCATGTGGCAGCTACACAAGTGCGTCAGTTAATTAAGCGTCAGCAAGGAGATGATACGTAATTTCAGTGACTTGAAATATGACATGCCTCTTGGTGCCAGACTGGCTGGTATCGAAATTTCAGTAACTGCTGATCTCTTTTGGATTTTGCCACACAAAATTCTCTACAATTTACACAGAATGGGTCAAAACAACAAACAACACAGAAAACGTTCCTTGAGTGCCAGTTCTATGGGTGAAAACAACAACAGGTAATAGGAGATAGCAGAGTCGAGCTGGCAGGAATGCTGTAGTCATTTAACTAGCAGGCACAACTGCACAAATAAAGATGCGATTTTAGCTTATCCGCCTCAAGGTTGAAGTTTAAAATGAAGTTAATGCAGTTTAAAGCTGTGTGAATAAATCGAGCATGCAATTTGAATTATCTTTGACAATTCACTGAATCAAAGGGTCAGTTTTTGATTTAGAATTTGATTTAGAATATATAATACAAAATATGAACCATTAGTATCCTCTGCAAAGTATTTGCAAAATAGTCTATACAAATAAAATTGAATTGAATTGATTAGAATAATAATCAAAAATAATATAACTCATTTTGAGAGTTCTACATTTTTGATAGTGGTATTGTTCTGTTAGTGGTAAACTTTTCCCTTCATGAAAGTAATGATACCTTTTGTTCTACCTGCCATATCTGAAAATCCAAATACACAGTTGAAGTCTGAAGCCTCCCAATTAACACACATCAGCAAGGCTTCCAAAGCACTTTCCTTCATCATCATTGACTTATGATGTGTTGCTGGCATGTATCTGTGCCACTTGAGTTTTAATGGTTAAGTGACCTTTTTGTATGAAGCAATGAATTTGGGAGTTTTAATGATTATATAACTGAAGAAAATTACAGTTATCATGTCCTGAAAACCACACCTGTCATCCTGGACACATACACCATAAAGCCTCGAACATAAAATCTCCAATTGAAATAGGTAGGGAAATGTAAAAGTCATAGTGCTTTTTATCCAGAAAGACTCCACTATATGTGTTTATTTTGTTTGTACGTCAACACGTCCTCCATAGTGGTGCAAGCAAAACTGGCATATAAGCAAACACATAGCTACCAAAGGAACATCTACTGAGGTATTGATGTAACACTATGCTCTCTAACACAAGCCCAGTCCACTACCTGCACTTTTGCACTATGTTAAGATCTCATCAGTATGAATTATTACATTTCATCTTCCCATCAGATGATGGTTAATTCTGAAAACCTATTTACAAAACCTGGGTGTGCTTGGATGCAATGGTGAGAAGAAAAAAAAAATCACCTCTTTGACCATATACCAGGGTGCTGCTGGACATATTCCTGATGTAAAGAAAAACAGACCATTAGCTTGGAGGGGAACTCCAGAACTTTTCTAGTGCACTGGGTTGATTATAATACAGTGCTATCACATGGGTATTGGCATAATCCTGTAGTTACAGTTACACATAAAAGAAATCAATCGAGTGCAACAGTTTTTAGAAAATTATATTTTCAGTGAAGAAACCCCCAGAGTTTTGTCAAGAGCCGGAGGTGGCATGAAATTTGACACAGGTGGCTGCCTCATAATTCTCTATGCAGAGAAACTGTGAACTTTAAAGCAAGATAAAATTCACATAGCATACCTCACCCGCATGGTAAAGAGGGCACATTTTCCAATAAAATATAGTGACTCAAAAATGTTGGCCAGAATGACGAGAAGTTTCAAGAAGTTTTGAAAAGTGTACAGGCAAGCTAACAGTCAACTAATTAAAAGACATGCAGGTGGAATATACAAGGAGAAGACCTGAATTGGACAGTTAAGTTCCCAAATAAAGTTTTTACAATTCGGAGATCTGGTGCAGTCATTTATTTAAAGGTCAAATTACTGTACACAATTTCAGTCCCATGTATTTAGTTGTTTGGTGTTTAGAGGTTTACACACTACATAGCCTTTCACCTGGAGAGATCCCAGCCAGGACATGACCATTGCACAAATGCCTTTTTCTCATATAATTTAATGTGAGGACAATTTATTATGACACTTTATATGGAATATGAAAAAGATAAATAGGAGCGATGAATAGGTTGGGGAGACAGTGTAGGCAGCATGTAATGAAAAGGACCTTGTCTATTTTTATGTTGTGGAGTGATTTTTTTCTCTGTGTTCCTAACAACCATTTTGATATGACATTGGCAAACAAAACAAGTTCTTATAGAAGCATTCTTCTTGTGATTTACAATATAGTAAATAAAGTAGGTTTAAGGACCTGTGGCACATGTAAGCAGATGAATTTAGATTTTTTTTTATTAGACTGAGAAAATCGCATTGGTGGGTGGTGTAAAGTATGTGACTAGTTGATGTCGAAGTTACTACTGTAAGGATTTGTGAGTATTCACCAATGTGGAGGGTGTAAAATATAGCTGCTCCTGGTTACAGAAACTGGTTTGAGGTTACAGAAAGAGCTTCTTGCAGGCTATGGTTCAGGAGAGATCAGCTGAGCTGGAGGCAAGAAGGGGAGGGCAAAGGAACTGTATTACCACATAAGTCTTCCTGTATATGGCTATATGCAAAACATTGTTGATAAAAACACTACTTGTAACTAAATCAACCTTAAACTTTAAGGTCAGCTGGCCCCATGTGTAACCACTGAATAATTGATGAAATGCTGGCTTAAAACCAAGCTCAATTTCCATCGGTGCTGAGTGTGACATTAAAGTAAATAACTCATTTACAAAACATGAATACTTTATACTCACAATATTTGATATGATCGATTACAGTTTCTGTTACTGGGGTACATAGTGATTCCTTTTTTCTTTCTTTTTGTTGGTCCTGCATATTCCTTACAACAAGGACATACATTAAGCAAATTTAGTCACTAGTTATCAAGTGTGGGAGATCTAAGATAGTTCTGGTGAAACATAAGGTTCTATAAATGTTAAAGTGATGCTTTGCAATGTTTAAATTAATAATGTATGAATATTAAAGTAAAAATATTTTTATATAAATAAGACCACTGTGGTGAAAAAAACTGTTGCTTACCACTTGGGGAAGAATATTATATAACTTACTGTAGGTTGTGCTGCATACACTCTCAAATCTGTTATTCATTTACATTAAACACTTTTTATCTGGAAACTTCTTGAGCAAGATGGAAATACAGTCTGGATGGGATGCAGACCATGGCAAGGTATTATGCACATATATTCACATACTCATTAACTTTAGCTACCAGCAGGTAGACTGGAAACTTACAAAGACACAGGGAGAAGATACAGACCTGAGCTCATGTTTAAACCCTTTTGAGAGTGATGAATAGTGAAGAAGAAGAAAAAAAAAAAAAGCATGAACCTTCACTGCACACATTGTGATTGTCACAGTTTTATAGCAATAGATGGACATTAGCTAGGAGAGGCAGGACATTAGCTAGTCAACATGCCATTTTGACAGCTGTCAAGGTTACTTAACTACAAAAAGAAAAGGAAAAAAATGCGAAAAATATAACAATAAATAAAACAGTGCCTGAATGTCACTCACAATCGGCACAGCAAGGGTGCCAGATGGTAGCAGTGCCATAAACACCATACAGTGGAGACATGCTGTGCCGGCACAGTTACATTGTGGTGCTGGGAGTGAGGACAGTCAGGCATGAACACTGCTGAACCCATAGGGATTTTGCTCTGGTTCCCCAGTGTTCTCTTCATACTTAACCACTCAACTAGCGCATAAGAAGCGCATCTATCTACTGTAAAGTATCCATCTCTAGATATTTTTTTCTGCTTCAATTCAATGTGACATAAAAGCAAGAAAGATTTTGACAATGGCACATGGTTGAAATGACTAACATGATATTTGAATGTAAAGATTGCAAGCAGTTTATTATATAGGAATCTTGTACAGTGTATGCCAATATGCTGGTGCATACATTGTCCTTGTTGTGAATATCATATTTAACCACATGACATGCAGCCTCATTATTTGACAAAGTAGCACTTGAGCCAGCAACAGTTATTTGTGTACACATCATAATGAAGACATAAGATACTAATTGAAATAAATTTTTTTATGGGATCTAGGCTATTGTCATCAAGCTTTTATTTTACTATTTTGATTTGTCCGGTTAAAAAAAATGACAAAGGTTAATACAATATTCATATACTTTAGTAAACCGAAAATGTACCCATAAGCTGGTCAAGCACTCAATAATCACTGATAATACTACTAATAAGGGTATCCTACATGCAAAATTCACAGCCACAGAAAGTGTATCCAGCATAAACTTCAAACCAACTGCATACTTTTACATGTATATTAGTTGGACCGTAAATGCTGGATCTTTTTAAGCTTGTGCAAAGTTTCATGTGTGTATTTAAAAAATTGAGCACAGGATGGCAGTTTTTCCAAAGTGATCCAAAAGCTTTTTTTTTTCAGTATGTGTCCATGCCACAAACCCTATAAAAGTCTGAGAAGTGATTTTTGCACTGATTTAAGAGACATTTTTGAAGGGGTTATTTATTTTTGATGGACTTAATTTTATACTGGTATATTGTATATACTGTATGTAACCTATAGTTGTATATTAGTAGATTTTTTTTTTGATCAGCTTAAAAAAAGGCAAGCTAGGAGTCAGGGGATGAAAGTGGTTCAGCACAGATAGCAAAAAGATTGTCATAACTTGAAAACGGTGTGTTCGCAGGCATGGGGGTGAATTTTCGTTCTAATGCACTTGGAGAACACGGGCAAATGGTTCTGTACACCCGGCATTGCATGCCAAAACGTTTGCGCTTTAAAAATTTAAAAAAATTACAATATATAAAGTGTGTGGTGTAATGGTTAGCACTGTTGCCTTGCACCTCCTGGGTCTGGGTTCAATTCCCGTCTCTGCAAGCATGGAGTTTGCATGTCCTCTCCCAGCTTGGTGGGTTTCCTCCCACAGTCCAAAGACCTACAGATAAGGCTAATTGGCCTTTCCCACATTCCCAAATTACTGTATATCCTGAATCGGTATGATCTCAAAAGCGTAGGAAATCCTAGTGGAACCAGGAATGGTCACAACCAGCACAACACTAGCTAACTAGTCTGGGTGGCTGCATTTTGAATAAACATGCAGTGTACTAGGTAAAGTGGTAGAGTGCTTTATTTCCACCAGTGTAGTGCACTTAATAAGGGAGGAAATCACTGAGTCAGCTTTGCTGAGCTACAGTACTGTTCGGTTTTAGGGAAGTAGGTAAGTAAGAATGCTTTCAAAAATAAAAAAATATTTTAATCAATTACAGTAGGAAGTAAATAGGCAGAAGAGAAGTGCAAATCAGATGCAAAACAGCATCATATCTCCTAGCTACATTGGCACACAGTCTTTGAAGAAACTTGAACAATCAAATATTGATTTGATTCAGATTTGATAAGAAGGATGTATTGTACATGTGAAGAAATACGTTAATGAGAAGTTATCCAAAACAGTGGTATCCAAGTCACTGGTAAAAGGTGAGGTAACAAGAGAAACCCTGAAAATGGGTTGCCTTTTATAAGAAAAAATTTGTAAGTATTAAAGGACTTCGGAGACTATTAAAAGTCATAGATAGTTCATGAGAGTTCATTGTCAGTTTTGTGTGGTTTGTAATAAGTCAAAAGTTTTTCATTTCCATTGTTTTTTTAAAGAAGAAAAAATGTCACGGATAAAACTGGATTGAAGTGTAAAGTGTAAGGGAAAGTTGTGCTTTATGGTTTCCGGGTAACAGTCTGGATTTTCTGTCTTATTAACTTCAATCAGAATTGATGGAACAAATGTTTATACAGAAACTATTAAGTGATAACAGGAAGTACCTTTGCAGACATTCTACAACATTAAATATAACTATAAATGGATTTTTAAAAAGGTCCTGATCTGAGTGCTAGTTTGATTTTTTTTGTTTGACAATTTAAAACCAATGCTTTTTAATTTTGAAAAAAAAAAAGATGTCAACAACTGATTAAAAGAAATTAAAGCCACAATATTTAATAAATTGCCTGAAAAGCCCTGTTTATTGCAAGTGGCAATAAAAAAAGAAGTTTCTGTGTGTGTTCCTGAAGTGTCAAGCAATACTTTTAATTAGCCCTTTTAACTAATTAAATGAACAGTATTTAAAGGAGAAAAATGTGAAAATTGAACTTTAATTAATTTAGAAAACGAGGACATTTCATTAAAGTTAACCTTTAGTAACCTATTAAAAGCAGTGGTACAACTTTTTGGTAACTTTAGAACTTTGATGACTTTGATGATAAAATGAATATACTGTATTTGTTCAGAATGCATGTTACAATATACAAGTGATCATCAACATCTGATTTATGCTAGACACACTGTTTTTACTAGGATATAAGTGTCCTGATTTGCTGTGTGTTTGTGTAATGTGTGCCTTTGGAAAGGCTGTGGTTTTCCAAGATTTCTGTCAATTCCACTATTCATTTCTAATTTTATTTGTGTTGTATGCTTTTATTTGTTTTATCTTTTTTCTTTTTATTCATTTATTAATTTATTCTTAAACTGTGCCAATGGGCAAATTGAACTGTGAACAACCCACAAGATCAAACTGGGAACATTGCACACGAGCTGCAGATTTGGAATTGCAAAATCAATCACAATTTGGCTCTTGTTAAAGACACCCATTTTTTTCTGCTTCCAATACATCAACCTCAGGAAAGAAATGTTTACTTGCTACCTTATATATCCCACCCACTTCCAAGTTCAACTGTAATAGAAAATTGTAACGGTAACTACTGCGACTACGGGCAAATTGTGATGGCTAGATGACTGGGTCAGAGCAAATCCAAAACTGCAGCTTGTATGCAACGTTCCCAGTTTGCAATCTGTCAGGACCTAACAGAAGTGATCAAATGAATGAAAACCAGGTGAACCAGCAACAGGGTGGCCAAGGCTCATTGATGCACACATCCACATTTTTTCTGGAAAGGCAATTGTCTTTGTTTTAAATGTGCTTCATAAATAAAAAGGCTTGACTTGACAAAGACAAGGAAACACTAATCTCTTGTGGAAAGTAACTCCCGCTGAACTCAGAAGTTATGTTGTTTGGCTTGCTGTTGTAATGTTTGTGACATATCTGTTTCTTAAGTACTTGGACCACACTCCAAAAAAAAACAAAAAAACACAAAAACCTCTTGCCAAACAGTTTAACTGGTGGTATTTAGTAAGTAACCTAGTAACCCAGTGTAAGGATCTATCTAATCCCTTAATCTATCTAAAGTCGATCTGGATAAGAGCATCCGCCAAATGCCTAAATGTAAATGAAAATGGAGTAGTGAGAAGAAGCGGTATGAGTGACTAGAGTGCTTGATTGCTCTCCTAGACTCTTCTCTGCTTTCCTGTATGTATGTCCTGCATGTCTAACAGATATTCACCATTTTTTTCCAGGATCTCTGGGTCTTTTTTTTTTTTGCACGGCATTAAATAAAGAGAACAATTACAGTAAGTGTTATGTGGTCCAGGTTAGAGAGCTGCACCATGGGATGTAATAATATTTATAACAGCCCTTATGCAGGGCTTCTGAGGGGCCCTCTGAAAACTAAAATATAAATGCTCTTGCCCTCACTGGATGAGTCAATCCTTACTAAGGGTTTATGTGTGATTTTAGGTGCATTTTACAATTTAACCTGAGACTGAGAGCCATGCTAGACTGATGGCATGCTGCATTCTGTCTCTAAATCACATGGGCTGTTTTAGATGACTTTAGCTGGATCTTTCACTTTTGTCTTTGTCTTTGGCCCTGATACCCTACCGGTGCTACCTAAGGATCGCACAAAGTGTGCAGATATCAGGGCCCTTAAATACATGCACCAAGACCTGCATCGTTACATTAAAGGCTTTGTAATTTATTGGAACCATTTTAAGAACAATTCAGCAAATTATTAAATACCATCAACTTCATGAAGGAAATGTGGCCATAAAAATCATAAATGGACATCACTTAAATGCATCTTTGTGAAGATGCATCCTAAAAAATAGAGAAATAAATAAATAAATAAATAAATAAATAAATAAATTAATTAATTAATTAATTGTAGAGATCACTGTTACTGTTAACATTTCCACACACCACGGTGTAAGAAGAACAGAATTCTGAATGAAGAGTTGTGTGGTCAGAAGAAAACAACTTGTTAGTGAGACTAATCAAAAAAGAAGGTTTCCATTTGCTAGTGGCCATAAAGTTTGGACTTACGAGCAATGTAAAATCTAGACCCATCATGTGGTATAATGGGTCTAGATTTACCCCATTCCTGTGCAATGAGCACATAAGGGTAAGAAGATTGAAGTGATGCACCTCATCAATGCACTTCCCCAATGGTATGACTCAAATAATTAAATCAAGTCAAGTCATTTCAATCATATACAGTTTAGTACACAGTGAAACAAAACAATGTTCGTCCAGGATCAAAGTGCCAGTGATAAGGTTTAGTTTAATGAGCCATTGTTAATGTAAAATTGGGATACTGTGATTATTTTAGTTAAATAGCGGCTGAAAATATTGAAACGAATACAGCCAAGTGGACAGATGTTTGTAAATAATGAATACTTCTGCTGTTCTAATGAGGATTCAGATTTTCATAACCCCTGCCGTTCTCATATGACCAGCACCATAAGACATCTCCGTACATGTAAATGTTGGAGAAATATTCATTGTTGATTTGTCCTAAAAAGATCTACTGTATAAAACCTTATGTCATTGTTGTTTTGTTTTGAACATATGGTAAATATCTTTTAAATTACCAAACAAAAACAATTATATTCATGTAAAAATAATATAATGAAATTTAAGATGATACACTATGTAATATTATATAGGCTAAATAAACAGTAATTATACTACTTCATACTGAGCTCACTGCTACATAATTATCCAGCTGGAAAATACATGACAGGCTTCTGCTGATGTTTTCAGCATTGCGTCTTCTGTGTATACCCAGTGACAGATTTTGATGGCATATGACAAAACAGGCAGTGGGATGTAGCTAATACCCTCAAATGCTTGCTGTAATTAAAGGAACAGTATGTTGTCATTACCTTCCCCTTTTGTTCCTAGTCATTATTCACTGTCTTCAAAAACATGCTCTATACTACAGCATTGCGGAATGCTCGCTTCTGATTGATCAGAAGTTGTGGGTTAATTTTCTAAAACAGGGGCTCTGAACAATATTTTCTGAAAATATTATATAAATAATATATATATATAATATAAATAATAAATAAACTAAAATTGAATAATAAAAAGGTTCATATGAATGTGGTTATTTAATACATTGTTGGTTTTGTTACAACTCAGGTTTATAAATATGAATGAAATTTACTCAAGGCCAACAGACTACCTCATTACTAATCATTTTCTAACTAACTGTTTTAAACCTTGCCACCCTTAAGTTCAAAGGGTCCTGGTTTGATCCTGAAATCTGGAAAGTGTGTATGAATAGTTTCTGTAACTGCCTGTCTGTGTTTGTGTTGTCTACTGTGCTCTCTCATTTCCTTTAACTGCTCGTCCACCATTCCCATTAAGTTATGCTAAATTGCCACTAAGTCTAAATAAGTGTGTGAATGTTTGTGTGGTGTGCTTTTATGTGCTGGTGCCCCATTGAAGGAATATTTCAACTTTGTGCCTTGTTTTTTCTAGGATAGGCTTTGGATGCACCCCAACCCTGACCAGGACAACTAGATTACTAAAGATAAATGAATGAATGTTATATTCTATGTATTACTTAGGTATTAACAGAAAGAATGATGACATTGCTGTATTGTTATGGGATGACATCCATATCCTTCCCCATGCCTTTTTGTGTCTAAATTACACCTGTCATCCCTTTATATAAAAATAATGCATGCAGGTTCTCGCTATCCCCATAAATGATCCGTAAAATAATGTTAGCAGAGTTTTGAATCTCCCAACTAAATGTCTTTATTATTCCCTGTGATGGTGTATATAATTAATAGCTTTTGCATTGTGACCTTCCGAGCCTTCAGATGTGTAATAAAAATGAGCCCTGTAGGGAGAGTCTGATGTAAAAGGTTCACAGGGGATTAAACAAGCTGTGATGTTCTGTATGATGGCTAATGAGGTTGACCTGGGAGTCCTTGGGAGGCAAAAAGGAGTCAGAGGGAGATAATAAACGTAATAGCATGTTCTATGTTTGTCAAATAGTTAACTTCTGGTTTAAATATGTATTCTAAAAAAGTTCTATTTCATATAACACTTCTTTTGAAACTTCAATTTAAAAAGTCACCATGGCGACACCTTTGGTCATTTATACAACTTTCATAAGCACTGGATCATTCTAATGCAAGATAACTTTCCTGGAGGTGACGCACTGACTTTGACTTTTTTCAACATAGTTTGACAAGAGTGAAGTTACTGGTAGAATAATTGAGTCTACTCTATCTGATTTCTCTTTTTCATGTTTTACTTTTGACATTTAAAAAAAAAGCTTTACAACTCTGCTATGAAGTGTCCATTGTCACCTTTTAGGGAATTTTATTTTATTATATCTACCTCTTAAACTAATCTGGTATTTAATGTTTCTCAAAACTGGAGTTATTATTTTTCAGGAGTGTAAATTCAAACAACACTCAACCAGTATTGGAATTATAATATGGTGTATACTACCTTATATAACTTGCATCATGCTGTTTCTTTGTTGTACACCAATCAGCCATAACATTCATACCAAATAACGAGGCTCATTTATGCCTGCCTTTAGCAAAGACTAGGCTGTCTGGTATGATTCCACAAAAATGGATATACATAATTGAAAATGTAACACAACTCACTGAAAAAAGTCAATGCTGGCCATGATAGAAAGGACCCAGAATACTCAGTGCACCACAGCCACCACACATGGGGTTAATCAGGCAAAGAGCCCAGGGCCACTGACCCAGCCTCCAAACTACCCAGATTACAATTTGGGCGAGCACCCATGAAATGCTTCAAACAAGCAAGCCCAAAACATGGTGGCCCAGCCTGCAACCCACTGCACCCAAGGAATCCTTTGCCAACGTCACGATGCCAGGCACGTGTTATTATTGGAAAATAATTCACTTCAGAGTGGTACAATAGCTGTTCTTCATCCCACAACTTCATTGTTGATTATTTTCCTATAACAATATGTTAATAGTTATATGCCATATATAACTATTATGCTTGGCATATATATATGGTATAATTAACACGCTGGCATGCTGCAGGGAAAATGTACCATTTTAAGATGCCAGGATGTCATATTTGTAGAGGGGAAATGTGATTATGCTTGGCCATGCCAGCTGGTGACACCTTTTGGCAGAAAGAGCAATGGGAGTCGTCACAGGATGTGCGTGCGTGTGTGTGTGTGCGTGTATAAATGGTTAAATGATTTATTTCTTACCAGTTTAATAGTTATTCAAAAAGTATCCAACTAGCCATATTTTTTACACTTGAAGGTTGTATGGTGGTATTCTAGGGTATTTTGATAGTGCAATTATATGCTGCTAAACAAAAATGTAGAGTGATTTAAATCACACTTCAGATAACAATCATGCACAGGATGCAAATTACATTTCCAGCTTCAGTGCCTTTTTGGTTATACTGTTAATAATAAAAATAAATTAATCAGTGGAGTCAATGTGCAGGATATCAAAAATGTGTGTTGCACTGTTTAAGCACGAACCAATTGATACAGTGCACTCATGTGGACAAGTATATCAGTTAAAATTGGTTATTCTGATAATTCTGAAGCTTGTGTCCATCTTGGTGTCCTTATAGCTCAATGTTATTCCTTCTTTGGGATTTTAAGGTCACAATGAACCAAATGTAAGATTATTAGATAATTTATTGGTTGTGCACATACTATATTATTATTTGAATGTCAAATAACTTTGTTTATTTAAAAAAATGCATCCTTAAAATTAGAACAAGGGTAAAATTAAAATTAGTACAAAGAGTTTATAAATAGGTTGAATATTTTAAACATGTTTATTCTGAGCTTATAATTCAAAATGTTAAATGCATTTAGGACAGCAGGGTAATGCGGTTAGCACCGTTGCCTTGCACCTCCGGGCTCGTTTCCGCCTTGGGTCTATGTGCATGGAGTTTGCATGTTCTCCCTGTGCTTGGTGGGTTTCCTCTGGGTGCTCCAGTTTTCTCCCACAGTACAAACACATCCAGATTAGGCTAACTGGTGTTTCCAATATTGCCCCATAGTGTGTGAATGATCGTTTGAGTATGTGTGTATCCTGCGATGGATGGGCACCTTGTCCAGGGTATATCCCACCTCTAAGTGACCTGCGATAGGTTCCAGGCTCTGTATACAGGATAAAGCTGTATAGACGATTAATGAGTGAGTGAGTGAGTGAGTGAGATGCTTTAAGCTATATTTAAGTTATTTACACTTGATAGGAAATGTCTAAAGTTTTTCCAGGCTGTTAATGACCCATGTGTTAAATTTCCACCTTCAGCTGAAGCCTCAGGAGTGTCTGAAAACAAGCATGGGTCAACCTCTGTCAGCTGGCATGCACAGCTTTAAACTAGCTGATGGGGATTTGATTGTGATCTGAAACCTGCACCACTGAATGCTCTTTCACACAACTCTAGTCGCAGTGGCATTCACTCTGGCATAGTACAAGGCTTTTATTAAAACTTTATGACAGCCATAGAATTCATGCTGGCTTCATGGTTGTGAAATAATTTCAGACTAAACAACATTTCCATAGCCAAGACTACTGAATATATTAATCAACTATTCCACTAATCTATGCATACTGTATTTAACAGTGCATGTTATATAGCATGTGAAGTAACATGATGGGGTAAATAACATAATAACACCAACAAGAAACCAATATTTCAAGAGAAAATGTAATCTTGTTTCATACTTTATGATCATAACATAAAAACAATTGGCATATTTAAACTTATTCACTCACTCTTACCACTTTATCCTGTATACAGGGTCACAGGGAGCCTGGAGATTATCTCTGGAGACTTAGGGTGCAAAGTGGGTACCCACTGGATGGGGTGCCAATCCATCCACACACTCACACACTATGGGCAATTTGGGAATGCCAATGGGCCTAATCTGCATATCTTTGGACTGTGGGAGAAAACCATAGTACTGGGAGGAAACCCGCCAATCATGGTAGAACATGCGAACTCCATACACACATACCCAAGGTTGGAATCAAACTTGGAGGTGCAAGGGAACAGTGCTAAACATTGTGCCACCCATATTTAAGCTGTGTTATTATAATTATTATAATTATTATTTGGACAGTATTCCATTAATGAATACTCTCAGATTGTTCATGGACATGATAAACTGGAGTACCTAGACATTGCTGTTTTTGTCAGTTTAAGCTCCTGTTGTTCCTCCTTATTGTCACTCAACAATGCTTCCTCTGTATGATGCATACAAATAACTTACCTGTACTTCTGTCAGATCAGAAATTATAATGATTCAGATTTTAATTGAAGCTGACACAAGATTTATTATAGAGACAAAAATCACTTCTATTTTTTTTATCCAGTGTCATTCTGCTTTTCTTCAAATAGATGGGAATGAGTGGTCTGGGGGTTGTGTGCTACTATTTTATTGATCTTTCATTCACTGAAGAAGAAGGAGATGAATCATTCTAAGAGATCATGAAACAAATTCATAGCTAATGGCAACAAGGAAGGAAAATAATATACACACACTTTCCACAGTGCCCAATAAGGAGAAAAGGTGCGGGTGCTTGAGTATCAAAACCCCCTGCGTCTTTTTGTTGTTGTTGTTAAAGGGGTGGTGGTGGACCAGTTAACTGAGTTCATGGGTTGCTGAAGGTGCACCAGCTTTATCGTTGTTAGCAGAAATGTGGGAACTGCCTCAAAGGTCACCAGAGATCTGACCCCTTTCAGCTCAGCTGATATCCAATCTGCGAGAGCAGCAGCGAGGCACAGGCCCATCACATCACATGTCATGAGGTGTCATCTCAGTGTGCCCTAGGTCAGACGTGACAATCTGTTAATGTCTCGGCTCTGGCTGCTTCTGCCAGACAATGTGGAGGTCTTGCAAGCTTAACATGCTGGCATGCATATACTATAATTATTTATGATAACACATTTGTATATTAGGGTTTACAAATTAAGCATAAACTCATTGCTAATAAGTGTGTAGACATATAATTAGCAAATAACTGTTATTATAATCATAGTGCTCAATTTACTGTTCCTAAATTTTTAACTTTCACCACATAGCACTACATATTCACTATATTGTGCAAATCTGTGGATTTCAGTTTTTATTCTTTCTTAGACAAAGAAATATAAAATGAATATATAATATCTGATATAAATGATGGACAAACAAAATAAATCTTTTAACAAAAATGTTATGTCTATTTTATTATGCTGTCTGTTATGTGAATCTCTTAACTGACATGTTAGCAAATATTCAAATTAAAAATATTTTTTTATTTGTCATGTACACAGCTTTATATAATATGGCATGCAGTGAAATGCTTATATACAGGGTCAAGGGGGGCCTAGAGCCTATCCCAGGATGTGTAAGGCACACACACATCACACACACACACACACACACACACACACACACACACACACACACAAGCACACACACACACTCACCCACCTGCTCATTCACACACTACAGGCAATTTGGAAATGACAATTAGCCTAATCTACATGTCTTTGGACTGTGGGAGGAAACTGGAGAACCTGGAGGAAACCTACCAAGTAGGGGGAGAACAAACTCCATGCACACAAACCACGAGGCGGGAATCAAACCCGGACTCTGGAGGTGCAAGGCGACAGTGCTCACTGCTCATGATCTAAAATACAAAAAAAAAAAAAAACTACCCAGAAAAATCTAATTTAATTACAAATAAGAAATTTCTACTAGGAAATGCAAATTTTATCCATAGTTTAATTGCAAGAAAAAAATCTAATAAACAACGAAGAATTCAAGTAAATATTTAAGCTGTGCAGGAACATGATTAAAAAAAAAATTATAGTAAACTTTAAAAAGTATAAAGATATAAAAGTATTAAAAAAAAATATAGGATGGAATATGAGAGCAGCAGTATGATTAGAGACAAGGAGTATGAAATGATAAAAGATGTGCATCAGCAGCAGGGTGATTGTCCATGGCCTAAAGTCTAAGATACTGTAGTCGTTTATGTGCAAATGAGCAGTGTGCAAACAAGAGAAATGTGCAAATAAGAGAAATATGCATAAATATTCCTGGAAATCTGGAATTTCATTT
This sequence comes from Leiocassis micropogon, assembly GCA_028565275.1. Lineage (NCBI taxonomy): Eukaryota > Metazoa > Chordata > Actinopteri > Siluriformes > Bagridae > Leiocassis > Leiocassis micropogon. Next base: position 3,985,829 of record JAOVVA010000017.1, read on the forward strand.
ATTTAATATCAATAAGGAAAAATAAAGCATTTAATAGACTGAATACTGAGCAGTGTCTTCCAGCTCCAATTCACAGTATTTCATACAGTAATAAATATATCATTATAACACTTTAGAGTTCATTGAATGCCACAAAGTGCAATCTTCAGTATTTTTTATTTCTCAATGCTCCCTTTTCTTGTGCCTAAATTCCTCTTTAAACCTAAGGGTGGCACTATTGCTTTGAGTTTGTTTTCCCATGACTTAAGATTTTGCAGACTTTAAATGGATGCCACTTCAGATACCAAATGCTTCAAATTTGAGTGTGAATGTGTTAAGCCTGAGAGCAGGAATATTTACAACGAGCTGTATGACACAGGCATGTGGTAGAGTTCTGAAATCTGTGCCAAATCAATTACCTAGCAAATCAATTCTTGGTCTTGTACAACAAAATAAAGCCATGTGATTTGGTGCTGAATAATCTGAATAACAAGCACTACACTGTAGATAATTATACTCTGTGATAATAATTTATTACATTACCTTTATCATGTTTAAACATTATGCTTTATCTTTTGATTCAGTCATAATCCATTACTTATTTATGTCCCATAGTTAAATAAATGCAGTCAATGAGTTGATTGTATGTTGAAAATTAAATGTGAAATATTTTTTTATGTAGATACCACCATACATTTCCTAGTCCTTTGTGTGCATTCAATATGTGTAATATTTCTCTAAAAAGAGCTCAAATAATGTTGATGTAGGCATTTTTTCTTGGTCTTTGCTTCCTAATGAATATGAATTTATGTTCAGATAAGGGCTGGTGCTAGAAAAGTATGTTGAAGTGATTATGAAAAATGGCCCTGTGTATCTGTGTGTGAACTATATACTGTACTTTGGGTGTATATGTGCATGAATACATTGTAGTTATCATAATAAAGAAAAGAAATAATAAAGAAAAGGAAAAGGAAAAAAATAGGAAAATTAGGATGGGGTGGAAAAAGACAGAAGGAATACATACTTTTTTATTCTCTATGTTTATTCTGCTGAAGACTCATGACTCACCTATGATTTTACACTTACAGATATATACAAAGTGATGTGACGTGCTGAATTAATTGTGCATGTCTATTAGAAATCATCCTTGAATTTGGTAAAAGACAGAAAAACAAGAAAGAAAGAAAATTCTCATTAACATTACTGATATTTCACTAGAGGGTGAACGTGCTACTTCTGCTTCTTTTTTAAAATGTATATTTATTTAATTATTATTTTTTATTTTTTTTATACCCACACCCTAATAACACTGTAGCAGTGTTAATTTGTCTGCCATCAACCTTTGCAAGCTGAAAACATGCCTCTCATCTGCTCTGAAATAACTCCAGCTTGAAAAAAAAAGAGTAAATATAGCAGCGCTAGTGATACATCAGATAATACGATAATCAGGCCATATCCCATGGAGTTTAACGCAAAATAAACTTCCCATCAAAAGCTGTTCTCATTGCAGTTGGATACTGTATTCACACTCATGTTTTTGATATATATATATACACTATA
>JAOVVA010000017.1:3989638-4017719 GCA_028565275.1 Leiocassis micropogon
ATTTAAGTAACCCCTGTTTGTTGTAATAGATCAGAAAAAATACCTAATCTTTCAATAATTATACTTAATACTATTTATACTATTATGAATAAAGGGGTTCATGTCTCATACTTGACGTCACCTTGATTTCCAAAGCTAGAAAGCAAGCCCAATAAGTTACATGACATCCAAGCTATATTGTCAGGTCTATTATATGACACAGTGGGGAGTGCAGTTGGGTCACAAGTTGTATAATGAATTATTGCTAACACTTCAAATGTGTAATGACCTAGAAATAAATGCACAGCAGTGTAATTATTCACAGTGGTATAATTGTGTTAGAAAATCCATTACATTTTATTACATTGTTTATTGTGCATTATATAGGGAATAAAACACAATGTGCTCTTATAGAAAAACAGGGGTCATTATTTTCTAGTAGCATGTTCCAGTGTTTTTATCTCCTCTTTCTATATTATATCAATTTGGCAGTAAATATTGCATAAAATTGTATATGTACAGTGTATATATATATATAATGTATCACTTTTTAGTTGTATTTAATTACACAATAATTTCCTCAACAACTTTTCCTTAACAAATTTTTATGTTTGCTTTTGCAGTGAAATGTCCTTAGCTTAATTTTTGCAAACCTTTAACAGTATCACAAATGCCATTAGGGCTTTTGGGCTGTGCCAGAGGTGCTGCATGGGTGCGGGAGCATTCTTGCCTATCTCCTTCAACGCAGCAGTGATTAATCTTCCAACCAGAAACAGTGACTTCCTCCTGCATTAATTTCTTAAGTAATGTGACACCTCCGCAATATGACGAGGCGAGCAGGCCTGAAAGTGCCTGAATGCTGAATTCTTTTGCACTATAAATCATTAGCCATTAGAGACCTGTGGGCCTTAAACGACTCAAACAAATGAACTTGTCCGATTTAATAAGACCTTGAGCTACATCAATATGGTGGATGAAGAATGTGAAAAGGAGAAAGAGAAAGAAAAAAAAGATAATTAGCCAGGATGCTTTTTTTCTGCCACAGTATCTACTGTACCAGCAGTGCTTTTTAGCCCTGTATGCGATAACTGTCCACCACTGAAACCCAGTTAATCATAGAGTTAGTGCAGAATTAATAAGTAACCGTGGTTACCTGCTGTATGCTCCACTGCAGTGAATAGCCTCCATTGCCTGTAGGCAGGTTCTGCATGTTGAGTCCAGTTGGGGTGCATCACCATGGGAGGGGAATAAGGTACAAAGGTAACCATGGTGATGGTGAATATGAAGCACTGAGGCTCATTAGAAGTCCACATAGCAATACTGTGGGAAGAAAAAGAAACAGGAAAAAATGGATAGAAAGAAAATGTAAGTGTTGATGTGCAATGTAGGTGCACGAGTAATCACATGTGAAGCAAAAAAGTTGCTTCGGGTATTTAGCTTTCTAGCTTGCACAACACTGTTTCCATTTAATCCTGCGCCTTCCTTCTCAGCCTTACTGCTTCACAGCCAAGAGCCCCAAAGCGGAAGCCCATCATGCTGCCATGATCCTGCTGTCTCCACTTTAATCCCGGTATTCTGCACCACCGAGGCCTCTGCAAGGCACTTCACAACAACAGCAGAGTGACAAGCAAAGCATCTACTATAAAGCTGAGAAATAGCCTATGGCTTGTCTTTTCTCTGGCATAACAACACAGGTTGGTTGGTAAGACTACTTTTTTCACAAGTTCAATTGACTGATACAGATGAACAAATAAATGAAAAGTATGCAAATAAAATGTGTAAAGTTGTGTAGACTAAAACAAACTAAAAATTGCATAAGCACTTGACTGAATTGCAGTATCTGAGAAGAATACCAAACGATTCACATATTTTACTGCATTAATATCCTGTTTCGTTCATCCCTTTTTTTATCACCAATAGAGGACAGGTTGAAAATGCTTATAAGGCATTTCAGTTTCACAACCCAAAATTGGCAGAGGCCACAAATGTGGAATTCATTAAGTCAGTGTTCAATTAATTCTCTAGCAATCCTCCCATGTCAGATGGTGAATGATTATCCTTGATGTCACCACTGCCCTGATAGCTATCTAGTGCAATAAAACTTTTATAATTGGCAAGAAGCTTTGCTGCCTCTAATTGCACAGTTGAATCCTAAAAAACATGACCGTTCATTAGGAAGATGGATCAGGGATTCTAATTGACCGTGTTAAAGATTGAAATGTGGATGAGATCGCTGCAGTGAAAGTTACAAAGCACTTACAGCAAGACACTAACTAAAGTCACAGCTCTTAGACAGCTCGGCTGGCATAATAATGTATTTCTTTGTTGATTTCAACTGGAATACATCAATATAAGGTGATATATTTTTTTGGATTATTTGTCCTATATGACATACTATTGTAGTCACCTTTTTTGGATTAATGTCATATAGTACATGCAAATGTAAGGCATACATTGTTTAACATCTGCAAATACACAACCAAACTATGTGCAATATGCTCATTAAAACTTGAAGCAGTTTTTACATATTTTTTAAAATGATCTCCACAATCAAAATCACACCTACTGTATGATGTCTCTCTTTTGTTGTAGTTCAATGTCTACACAATTAGCACCAAGATTAAAAGCCCATGGACTTATAGGTAAGTTTAATCATCTTTCAAAATTCAGCAGGGGAACATGAAGGCTGAAGGTCAAAGTAATGATTACAGCCAGAACCCTTCAGGCTGATATTATGCCTGGCTTTACCTACATGATTGTGTCTAAGATGGCTGGCCATCCTGCATTCAGTAGGAAATGTATGTAAATAAAAGTAAATAATGCGGGGTACTATAACATAGGATATACAGTTAAGTAAAAATATAACTGCATCTTACTTACTTACTTACTATTCTGTGTGGGTTGTGAGTATGTTGTATCAATTGTTCTCAAAAGAAATATGCTTGATTTATGCAGTGAGTGCTCCATATGAATGACAAAGGACATGCCTAGAGTAGTGTATCTCCAGTTTTTCAATGTCTCTAGACATTAAGGAGCTATTTTGCAAATAGAAAAATGGATTCCTTTTTTCAGCAATACATACATAGGGGTTTCGGCCACGCATATTTCTGGTTCCAATCCAAACCCAGATACAGACACAAAACACTGAAAATCTACAGAGAATGACAAATTGTAAAATAATAATATAAATATTGCTTTCAAGTATGAGAATACGCCGGAACTTTGAGATACAACTTTGATGTAACATTTAAAGAACAAATTATCCACATTTACATGGAATTTTGCAAACCAACCTGAAAACCTCCTGAGCAGGGCTGCTTCAACAGCGATCTGCTCAATAGTGCATGAAACTTTTAATCCTCCAGGTGCAGAGAAAGTCCGCAGGCATATAGGTTAACAGAGCATAACGACCGCGTGGGCATGTATATATGCATAGTTACATATCAGGTATAATACCAGCCTCACTCCTTCAATGTTACGAAAGATGGTAGATAGAAGCTTAGTAGTGGTGAGATTTACTTGCTCCTAAATGTAATAAAAGATACAAAAGAAGTTTTGGTAGGGCAACGATCCATAGCCACCACCACCAACACATACACACACATGGAAGTGTAGCACATATCTATATGTATATCTACAAAATCACTTGACCATGATGTCACAGGTTCTGCAATTATATGGAGACATGGTACAATTTATTGGAAATGTTTTGGAATTAAACTCCCAACAAGATGATTGACTGTTGGCTCACAGTGCCGTAATATAATAAGTCATGCCATGTCTTTCTTGCCAAGACTGACCTGACAGCTAGGCCATTCTCAATGAGAAATGTTTTTTATAATTTCCATTTCTGTAGATTAGGAGTGTCTCTGTAACTGGTTTATTGTGTTTTGAGGAAGGCAGTAAGGACTGTAATAAATCTAGAGGGTGGATAAATTCTGGTTTTGAAAACAAAGTATTTTAAGAAAACAGGGCGTTTTAGATGGCGTTCATCCACCACCTGTACAAGTATCTTTTATATGTATTTCTTGCACAGATGAAGGAGATACAAGGACTATTTCAGATAGTTTCCTGTTGTCTTGTGTACACCAGAATATTCTCTATCACTATGTATGTTTATTTTTTCAATTAGATTCATTATTTTGTTCTTTCTTTCTTTAACAAATGTGTTGATTTTACACTCCCAGTAGTGGCTCAGGCAGTTAAAGCGCTGGGTTGCTGTTCCGTGGGTCAGAGGGTTCGGGTTCTACTACTGCCTGGCCGCCACTGTTGGGTCCCTGAATAGGTTGTGACAGGAAGGTCATCGAGCATAAAACCTGTGCCAGATCTTGCGGATCAAATGACCCGATATGGCAACCCATAGGACAAAAGGGATAAGGTTCAAGAAGCAAAAAACAATTATAATAAATGAATACTTTAGACAAAGTGCGTTTAAATATTGATTCTAGAGATAAGAACACTTGCTTAAGAAACAAGCAAATTCAGTACAAACCAAATGCATTTCCAAACATGTATTTGCATAGCTTACATTTGCTATAATAGGACAAGATAATAAATAATGTGTTAACATACATTTACATTTTTGAGCTATAAATCTACTGGTGCTAGTCCTTAACTAAAATTAAATAAGATGTGCCTGAATAAGATTAAACTAGATGTGCCTTTGTTTGGTGTAATACACCCAGCTAGAAAATGTGCACCCAGGCAGGATATAACTCTGTTTAAGCTCCATTATAGAAATAGATTTTTAATTAAAGTGTACCTTAGCACGGAAATGCTACATATGTTGCCATTGCTCCCCATGGCCTTATTGTACTGGATTAATATTGATTTATAGCCCAATACTTTGGAATTTTAAATTGGTTTGGCAGGTGTTAATTAATTTTCAATAAAAGCAATTTGAAAAGTAGTGTGGGGTTTAATTCAGGCTACAGTTCTATTAGTGTGCTTACTCTAATACTTTCTTTTTATTTTCACAGCACATATTTTGCTGTTCCACATAATCAGAATCCGACGCTAAAGAGGTGTATGAAACATGTTTTCTAGCAGGTTTTCTAGCTGTGTGTTTCCGCTATAATGGTAGTGAAAATGGGAACTATCCTGTTTCATCCTTCCACAAAATAACTGCATAAACATAGAATGCGCAAAAAAAACAAGAACTAAAATCATAGGCAAATTGTTGTGGTATGCAGAATAAAACACTTTACATCATGCTGTTAAAGGTAAATTGAAGTTGCTCCCAATAAATCAAATTAGCCCATTTAAAATTAAGTAAAAGTAATAAAATCTGTTGCTTCAGTTACAAAGATGTGCTATTAGCCACATGTTTGTTGGCAAAGTTTGCTAATGCTGGTGACAGAAAAAAGTGGTAATTATGTTATTATTATAGACATATCTATAGTATGATAAATACTCAGTATACAAACTGAGTTCAACATTTCTTCTATGATTAAACATTATTATTGAGTTAGTACAAAAACATTTCTGATATTTAAATATCAATATTCCATGACAAAATTAAAAGTTAAAGAGCAATATTTGTATCCTAGTAAAAGTTAATAACTAATTTCCTTATAAAACTGCACAAATTGTGCTTGAGGCTAAAGGGTCCTCAAAGCATTCTCACAGCGAATACTGACTGTTCGTTTGTTTTTCAACACCTTTGCTCTTTAGCATTTATTAGCAAGTGCCTAAGACTTTTCGCAATACTACACCTATGATGTCTGTAAACAGGATCTAAATTAACGCCTAACCAATGTTTAGGCCTTTGAAAAATTAAATGATTAAATTGTTGCAAAAGTCTAGTGACACTTCTAAACTAGTGAGCTTCGCTATGTATACCCATCACACTGTAATATGATTAATTTAAACTAATAAGGCCACATGACCTTTTTCTAAAGTCCAATCTTTATGTGCACTTGCAAATTTAACCCTTTTTTTCCCCTGATTATCTTTACTAGCAAGTGGTTTTCTTGTCAGTCATTTTCCATTGTATTTGTGGAATCCTTGTTTTCTTTGCTTGATGCAGGAAATGGGATATGTTCTCTACAATTGTTGTTTTGGAAATGAGGAGCTACTGTTCTTACTTCATCCATCCACTTAATATCGTTAATCATGTATAGGCTCATGGTGGGCCTGGAGCCTATTCCAGGGAACTGCATGGGATGCCAAGCCATTGCAGATCACAAATACAGTACACATATACTTATGCACCCAATCATACACTACAGGCAATTCAAAAATGCTAATAAAAAAGCCAAACATGCTTGTTTTTCGACTATGGGAGGAAACCAGCATACACAGAGTAAACCCATCAAACACAGAGGAACAATGCACATAGCACACTCCATGCACACAGACAAGAGGTGAGATTTGAACCCCAGTTAGTCGACAGTGTTGTGTGTGACACTATGCCATCAATTACTGTATCAGTTAGGGTTTAAAATAATTGTTGTGATCCTTTTCCAAATCGGTGATGCTGTTCTTTTATTTATTTATTTATTTTCTGATACCTTAATGTTATATTTTTCACTTGGATGCTAAAAGTTGCACTGAGTAAATATAGCAGGATAAAACAAAAACTGTGTCTCTTTTCATTTTAGGCTGCAACAAAATGTGATTATTGTATAAGGGGACATGATTCTTTTCTATACTCACTGCAAAAGACCTGATTCAAGACTATTGTTAATCATTCCTAATGACTCATGAAGCCGGTTGCGAGAATGACAAGAGTTTGCAAAGCTGTATTTAAAACAAAAGGTAGCTATTTGAATGATTACAGTAGATATGTCTAAGCTGTCGATGCATGTAAACCCACTTGCTGTTGTTTCATTTGCAAACAGCCCAAAAGTATTAAGGTAAGCAAACAATTACATCCTTTGCAATCTCTACCAAATGCCAAATGATAATAGACGATGAGGCAATAATGAAAAAAAACTGTGTTCATAACATGGGACAAAACACAGGCTGAAAATCAAAACAAAAAGACAAAAGAAACAACCAAATAAAATAAAAAAACACAGAACTAGAAAAAAAACAGCTTGTGCTTGATGGGAAAAAAAATGACATGATAATACTTGAAGACAGAGACAGTGACATATGCATGTTTTAATTATACAAAGAGCATTTAAATAATCAGCCAATGACAAGTCAGGGTTGTAGAGATGACTAGAACAGCAAAAAAAAATGAAACTCATGGTTTGAGATGTTTTCCTAGACACCACATACACTGTCATTCTGTGCAATGCATGTAGAGTAAATTTGCATACCAGGGTTATAATTTATTTATTATTTTCTCACAAAAAAATCATCGCAATTAGGTTTGCTCTAAGCACAATACTACAACGTAGTACATGGATAATGTTTGTAGTGCTGGTTATCTTGCTGTATTCAGCCTGTGGTGATGGTTGTGGAATTAGGTGCACCCCAAACATAGCTTTTCTATCAGCTGGGGAATTGCAGTTGGTCCAGGTTCAGCTGGCCTCAGCTGGTCAGCCTATACAATAGTTATCTCTCTCCTTACTTCTGAATTGAGCTCAACAGATTCACTCTGAATTCTCCTCAACAGAGTCACTCATCTGAAATCAGCCTGCCAAAACTGATCCTACTTTAGATTTATCAGCAACTGTGCTGTATCACTTTCATTTCCAAGCCTTAAGTAGTCCATCAGGTGATGGTAACTTAGTGCAACTTTCAAATCAGGGATTTCAGTTCATCTTCAAGACTCACTTACCATGAAGCATACTCTTTGGAAACACCATTCCACAGTCAGAAATGCAATCACACAGCACATAAACATATCAGATAATATATTTAAATGGATCCAAAATGAAAATCGGTCATGGAGTTGAAAAAGACTGCATAGCAAAACCTTCAAGAGTCAGCTCTTATCAGCAGTGACAGCCTATCACAATATTCAAAATTCTACCACCTTTAACTAAATTGGAATTATTATTATCATTATTAGTCATGTGTTAATTTATTCTTTTATTTATTTAAAATAATTTTGTCTAAGCCTCACAGTAGGGAATCTCATCATTAGCATTTTAATTTTAAAAAAATTATTATGAAAACAGAAGGCAACACTATTTGTCACTGGTATTTTTATTTATTTTTTTGTTATTTTCAAAGACCCTGATGTATCTCTCCTAAATAGAAAGTCTGAGCAACAGAAAACATGTTTGCCAGCGCTTTTGTTCAAACCATACAAAACATGGTTTTCTAATGTGTTCATTTGAGCAATTTGTGCGTGGATTGGACAATGTTTGCTTATTAGGTTTACATAAGGATTTTCCAAATGTAATTTTGAAAAATCATTAATCCAAATTCAAAATTAATTTGTCAAATACACAACCATGAACAGTATGATATGCAGTGAAATGATTATAAATGCTAATTGAGGCATCCACCTCTTTTTAATGTTCATTACACTCGCTGGTGAATGCGAATGCACTGCTATTAACATGTCAGAAACGTAAACAAATTAGTTACAATGCACACAAAATCTGTAGAGCAGTTACTCTGTGCAGACTCTTGAACGATAATCTCTTGAGCCCTACCTTATAGCTCTACATAACTTTATGTAATTATCGCTGATCATGTTGTTGTTCTTCTTCATTAAATACCAGTTTAGAAACTAAACGTGTATCGCACCAAGAGTTGAATCTGGTGCTATTTTTATATATTTATATGTTACTTATATATTTATTGTGCAAATTAAAAGTTGAAGCTTACATATGGTTTGTCACATATAGAGCAGGAATTTATTCTCTGCATATACTGTACAGTATGACATGTCACTGAGTGTAGAATTTGTAATGAACTGCTATTGATGTCTTATTGCACTCACTCTCTGTCAAATTCAAACAATGATTCTTGATGAGAAATGAAAACACAATGCTTGAAGTTCTTAGTTTCTAATTAGTGTGAAACAAGATTGTGGCTATATTTTTTGTATTGCAGCCAAGACGCTAGTGAAATTAAATTTAGCATAAAACAGCATGGAACTTTAAGATAAGTATTAAGTCAAACTTTCTTTGTTCCAAGTAATTAAAGACCCAAAAGACTGCTTAGAAACAAAGCAAATGTTTTCTTTATAAGACTGATTTCTTTCAGAATGTTTTGACAAAATGCCTTACGGCACTTCCATGAATTTTGGGAAAACTCAATAAAAAGAAATCTGCCTGCATGAGTTTGGATTGATTGATTGATTGATTGATTGATTTATTTTTAAAACAAATTGGACTGGCATCTCATTCTCAGGTTGTACCCAAAGTTCCAAAGTAAAAGTGTAAAACGTAAAAATGCTTACAAATTAAAGTGTAGACAAATGATGTTGAAACATAAACGCAGTTTATACAGTAAAAGGCTAAATGTACAGTAAGATGTCTTGGAATGGGTTGTAAAAAACATAAAAGGTAATTACTAACTAACGGTTTAAAGGCTTTAATGCATTTTATATTGTTAAAGTTAATGGGCTTTGTCACCTTGATTTAACAGGACTGTGCAGTTTAATTTAAATCCAGTTAAATTCAGGAACAACTTTGTCTTCATTATTTTCTCATCATGCCAAAATGTTTACTGGTGATTACAATATTTTAAATTAACCATGTTTCCTGCAATGGGTCATGCTGTGATATGTAAGCTGTATCATTTAATTTATAGCACCACACTGTTCGGGTATCAGATGTTGATTAATTTTCTTTAACAGCATGACTGACAGGGGTTTAACTGAAGTAAAATTACAAATTTATTTTAGAATACTTGTTCTAAAACCTTTTTTTCTGTAGAAACAATATGCATAGGATGTAACGTTTGGATAAACTAAGGCGAATACAGATTAATGTTTTTTTTTATTAGGGATATAATTAAAACAAACATTATATGGTGATGCTTTTTTATAAGGGGACTGTTTTGACTTCTATGAACGAAATCACAAGTGTCATAGATTAACAAGAGATTTTTCTGCCACAGTGTTTTTAGTATCATCGCAACCTGGTTTGGGAACACCACCATGCAGGACAGACGAGCTCTACAGAAGGCGGTATGGTTAGCTGGTGGTCAGACAGTGATGCATATCATCCACATTGAGCTTCCTGACATGCACTTTGTCTACAGCTAAGCTGTGCTGGATGAAGGCCAGAAAGATAGTGAAGGACCTCCGCCACCCCAACATTGTAAAGATCTTCCTCTGAGGAGGATGAGGAGGACCTTCTTCCCGCAGGCTATCCAGACTCTGAACACAGACAACACCTCAGACTAATCTCATGTTTACAAGTTAACCCCCCTCAGGCATATTCATTTATTTATTGTTTCACCTCTCATGTCAGGATTTCAGCACAAATACATCAGCTGTTAATACTCACCCTGTTTGCATGACTCTCTTCCAGTTAAAACATGTATTTTGGCACATGAACCTCCATGGACATGGTCACTCTGCACTTTATGTTTGATGATGACAGCATGACGGCTGCTGTCATCCATCCTAACACAAATTCCTATTGTACATTATAATATTACTACATATTTCATTACATAGTTCTTGTTTTTATATTTCTCCTTGCATTTGATGCATTTGTGTGTGTGTGTGTGTGTGTGTGTGTGTGTGTGTGACAAATAAAATTTAAATTTGAATATACAGCCAGTTAACATATTCAGATGTTGTGTGTGTGTGTGTGTGTGTGTGTGTGTGTGTGTGTGTGTTTTTGCATTCTATCATTTAAGGGTCAAGTGTGTTCTGAACAGCAGCTTTCACAAAAAAAAAAATACATTTTAAATATAGATCTAAAACATTTGTAATGTCTTTATCATCTTTGTGTATTTGTAAAATATGGAAGTCACAGCAGAACTGCTGAATAAAGTATGAACATAACCTTACATAATAGTGATTATAGTACTATACTTATTTATTCATTTAATATAAATAACTTTTTTAGCACTTTTGTGATTATTCAGCAATTTTATTTTATAACAGAGAACCTAGCTTGAGATCACATGCATGATACCAAAATTCTGTGTAATCTAAATTAAAATCTTCCATTCATTTTAGATTATTGCTTTTTGTTTACACAATAGAGGGAAAAATAACTGGGATCATCTAAAGGTTATCCATTAAACCCATAGTTGGGGATAATCTGGATGGATTTGGCTGGCTGTAAAGACACAGATAAGAAGAATGTTAGCAGCGTGAACATTGTAGAACACTGTCTGAAACACCGTCAGCAGAGATGAGCACAAATGTAAAGATAGGCCCTGCTCGTTACATTGCTCAGCAGCGCTATTTTCTGCAATCAGCATCATGATCATCGAGGTCACTAGGCACTGGACAAATATTTTTCTCTGGACAAATTCCAAACTCTTCTTTTCTCATCATTAATGCCTGTTACAGAAAGTATTTCTGTATTTGTTTCTTTATTTTTTTTTCAGGTAGAACAAACTTTCACTGTGGATTTAAATTTTTAAGTTTGTGTCAGTCAGAGTTGGAATTTGTGCTGCATTGTTATCAGAAAATTGGAAATTGAGCTTTGTGTTGAAGATACAGCTAAAGAACTGGAGAGCCTTAACAAGGATCAAGTTCACCTTAATAATAGAAGCACTACGCAATAAAGTGGTAGGAAAGTATTTTAAATAATGAGTGTTAGGGATATAGGGATATAACTGGGGTGTAATTGTTACTGTGTATTTAGTGGACTAGGTTTATTTCCTCTGAACCTTATTTATTTATCACTTACTCACTCACTTATCACCTATACAAGGTGGCGGGGGCCTGGAGTCTATCCCAGGAAACTTAGGGCACAAGGCAGGGTACACCCTGAACAGGGTGCTGATCCATCGCAAGGCAAACGCATCCACACACGCTCATTTGCTACAGGTAATTTGGAAAGACCGATTACCCTAATCGGCATGTCTTTGGACTATTTATTTATTTATTCATCATTGTATATGGTTATTTTCAAAAGAAGCACCATGTATAACAAACTGGTTGAATATTTTTAAAAAAGAGAGAATATTTTGCCCATGTTTTGATTAAGTCACAAAGGTATTAAAATTCATGCCCATCAGAGGTGGAAAATAATGGAGTACAAATTCTTTGTTACTGTACTAAAGTACTTAATTTTATTTGTGTATCTGTACAATACTTGAATATTTTCCATATGTGATACTTTTTACATATTTTGATTTAAAACCTGTATTTTTACTCACTACATTTTAAATAGAGACTACCCCATGTGGGTAGGACAGAAACAAAAACAATTCCATCAATCCTAGTTTACAGAAATGATTGGCAGGTCATTATGCCCCCAATCACTTGGCTGCAGATTCTTCTGGCTCCTTTTAAAAACGTCTTGAATGGACACACTTGTTTAACTAAGATTAGAAGTGTTCTAGATAGCTATCTAACAAAAAAAGGGGTTACAGCTATAACAATGAGGTTTATTGTATTCTGCATGCTTGCCATATTTAGTAATTTATTATACCTTATTATGCATCAATTAATTCCGACTGAGTAAACTGATTGGACAAGAGACATTCCATGAGTGGTTATAAAATACAGAGACAGCCCTGGAATGTTTAACAATATACAGCACTCTGTGTCACAAGTGATATAACAACCATTAATTACGATAATTTTTGTTTTAGCGTGGGTGAATGTTGGTCAGTAACACCACGGGTCTCATGACAGGCAAACTCAGAGACAACTACACTGCAGGTTTCTGGTCAGGCACACCTGCAGCCACCCTCATGCATGGTTGCTAGGCAATCCCACAATGATCAAAATCAGGGGGAATGCGCGACACCTGAATGTATGTCTATATAGGTCCCAAAGACAAAGCAATAGATGTGTGGACATTAGGTAGGTATGCGAACGGGTTGCTCCGGTAATAGGGGAAGAAGAGAAAAGTGGAAGGAGAAAGAAAAGATAAAAAGATAACCCTGTCTCAAGGATATGATTGAGTTTTGTGTTTTCATGCTTTGTGTTTGAGTTCGCATTTATTCACATTGCAAAGTGAATCCCCTCTTGAGGAGACATGAGATCTCTTTGCCGTGGTGTGTCTGCTTGAGTTTTGTTTTCATTATTGTGTCCGTCTCCGTGTTTAATTAATAAACCCCTGTTATCTCTGATGGGAAAGGCTTCCCTGTAAGTGCACACAATCACTCTGGCAGCACATTACACAGCTTCCCCTTCTGAAGTCCTACACCAGGGTTTGTCATAAACATCCCAGCCTACTAACATAGCGCACACCTTCCTCCACCATACAACAAGTATGGTCAGCAGTACTGAAGAGAGAGCAGCTGTCTGTCAAAACCCACATTTAAAATCAGTGACAGTAGCACTCTCAACAACATTGTGTCACTTGAAACTACACTTTGTTCTCTATAATAATTACTTCTTGGGCCCCCTATGATCCGGAGATCACTGTAGCCTCTTGCAGCCAAGGGCCTGGAGAGAGCTGATTGGCCGAGCTCTCTCAGCGGGGAAGGATGGGCGGCACTTAGTGCTCTTACCAATTATAGCTCTACAGCCAATCATGGACATCTGTGAGCTCATGCAAGTGGAAGGAGGGGATAGCGCTGTCCTCTGAGTGTGTTACACCGCAGGCAGTTCAAAAAGATGCAGTCGGCTGACGTCATGTGGTTCAGAGGAAACACGTGATAGTCCTCGGCCCTTCCTGATTAAGTAGTAGGTTTGATGTGGGAGACCCCTAGTGACAGGTATGACTGAGTTTGGGAGAAATTGTGGAAAATATAAAAAGTAAATAAAATAAATAAGAAGTGTCTTGTGGTAATACCTTTCCATAACATTACAATTGGGATCCAACCCCAGAACCAGGTTATATTCTGAATGCGGAATAAGTGGAAGCTTCTAAGATTTACAGGAGTGTCTACCACATTCATGCTTTAAACTCCTCAGCTTTTGGCTCCAAAGCTCTGCCAGTCGCTGCTAGTTAGTTCCACTAGTCATGGAAGAATACATGTTGGCGGAGCAAAATATCTGGTTAAATGAACAAACAAAGCATAAGCTGTTAATAATAAATGGTGTTTCTGGAGCAATATCACACTTGAGGTCGATCGAGCAATATTACACCAAAGCGAGATAGGCTGTGATGCCTTTAACACCTGGGCTGCACCCTTGTGCCTCAATAGCATGTCTCTTGCGTATTGTTCTCTAATTTAAGAAATGTTACCAGTACCTGCTTCATGGCTCACAAATTCTGCTAAACCGGTGCGAGTTATTGGTTTCCCACTGTTTTGCACGTACAGTGAGTGCATCACCTTTTCACACAAGCACATGCATCTCATATTTATATACACAAATCACTCATGCATATTTAAAGTTTGTTATATGGTGTTCAAACAACATCCAAATCTCATATCTTATTTCACAGAATCTATTGCGGACATCAGCAACATTAATGTGGATGTTAGGGGCATACCTGTCATTTATTGCTGCTGAACTGACTGCAATGGCAGTAATAGAATGTAAACCTCCATTTATTGGCTTACCACGTTTCACTTTTCATGTTGCAGAAAGAAACAATGCAACTGGCTCATTGCAAATGCAAAGTGTCAGGAAAATAAAAAAATGTTATATAACAATCAGTAAAATTATACAATTGTATATATTTTTTTATAATTATAATCTTTTTTAACTATATAATCCAAAACTACATAGCCCTGTGTGAAAAGTGTTTACCCCCTGTTAAAGTATACTTAACTCTGGTTTATCACACCTGACTTAAATTTCGCTGGCCACACCCAGGGCTGATTACTGCCAGACCTGTTCCCAATCACCAAAGCACTTAAATAGGACCTGCCTGACAAACTGAAGTAGACCAAAAGATCCTCAAAAACTACACATCATGCAAAGAAATTTGAAAATAAATGGGAAAGAAAATAATTGATATCTACAGTATCAATCTGGAAAGGGTAATAAAGCCATTTCTAAAGCTTTGGGACAGCAGTGAACCACAGTGAGAGCCATTTTCTACAAATGGCAAAAACATAGAACAGTGGAGAACCTTCCCAGGAGTGGTCGGCCTACCAAAATTACCCCAAGAACGCAGCAACAACTCATCCAAGAGGTCACAAAAGACCTCACAACAACAACCAAAGAACTGCAGGCCTCACTTGCCTCAGTTAAAGTGAGTGTTCATGACTTCACCATAAGAAAGTGACTGGGCAAAAAGGGTTTGCATGGCAGAGCTCTAAGACAAAAAACACTGCTGAGCAAAAAGAACATAAAGGCTCATCTTGGTTTTGCCCCCAAGACTTTGGGGAAAATACTTTGGACTGATGAGACAAAAGTTAATTTTTTTGGAAGGTGTGTGTCCCATTATGTGTGGTGTAAAAGTAACACTGCATTTCAGAAAAAGAGCATCATACCAACAGTAAAATATTACAGTATGATGGTCTGGGGCTGTTTTGCTGCTTCAGGACCTGGAAGACTTGCTGTGATAAATGGAACCATGAATTCTGCTGTGTACTAAAATATCCTGAAGGAGAATGTCCAGCCATCTGTTTGTGACCTCAAACTGAAGTGAACTTGGGTTCTTCAGCAGGACAATGATCCAAAGCATTGCCAGCAAGTCCACTTCTGAATGGCTGAAGAAAAACAAAATGAAGACTTTGGAGTGGCCAAGTTTTTCCAACAATTCTGCAAAGATAAGTGGGCCAAAATTCCTCCACAGCACTGTAACAGACTCATTGCAAGTTGTCGAAAAAACGCTTGATTGCAGTTGTTGCTGCTAAGGGTGGCCCAAACAGTAGAGAAGCCAATCTATTACCATGTTTTTGGAATGAAAGCTTGAGGCAAATAATATGTAATTAACATTCAGGATTAAGTTTAACTACTTTGTAGTATTAGGGTATCAGAAGTCACTACAACATACTTCTACAATAACTTTAGTTAATCCCCCCCAAAATCACCCTCATGCTCAGTAACTAATTGAAAAGCACTACAGAAACACTTGTATAATTACTTATTTATTTTATGGAAGTAATTTGTTTCTATAGTAGGAAGATATTGATGTATTTAAACTCCAAATAAACTCAATCTCAGTACTTAGGTATTAGAGATTCTTTTTAAGGCAATTAGCAAGAGTGAACTGATTGTAAATGAAACTGCTTACAGTGTTTCATTTTCATAATCAAAACATGATTAAATAGTGTGGCCTGCTTGACATTCATGTGCCAAGGTGCATAAGATAATCCTTAAGCAGGAAAGCTTATAAGGAATTAAAAAGAATAATTACATGCAGTCTCTTATTTATAATAATAATAATAATAATAATAATAATAATAATAATAATAATAAAAGCTTTTTCTAAATGCCATCACTAATATTACATTTAAAAGAATTCAAACCTAAAAATAATGCCAAAAAAAAAGGAAATTATATCAAATATTTTATGGATAAAATCATTTTATCTTAATTGAAAGGATTTTTCATAAAAGCCCGGAAGAAAATTCGTTAAAAGTATAAAACAGATGTTTGATATTTTTCTTCAATTGTCAATTATCCTGATACTTCATTAGCCTGCTACAGCCTTGTTTGTTTCTTTGGAAAATGCTCTCATCACCTTACACTGTCCTTGGACCCCTATTGGAGAAATGAGCACAGGCACTGAGCTCTGGTGTGGATACCATAATTCAGCCAGAGCCATCATTATGATCCCCTCCATAAGCCTAGCAGTCAAATTAAAGTTGCCTTTAAAGCAGCCGTAACTTCCCACTAATGAGGGCAGACTTCAGAGGCACAAGACTCAGTGTGGCATGCAGCTTACTGGAGATATTTAAGGATGTACATTATTTGTTTTTTTATTTATTTGGTATGAAAAGTGAGTGCTACTAATGTTAATAATAATAGGGGACCATTCAATAAGACAAATATATATGTTTAATATATAATATATATTATATAGCTATATATAAAACTATTAAAAGCAATATAAGCAAATACTCACTGTCTAATAACCTAATATCACAGGGGAGACTTTATCAATGTGTCAAAGCAAGAACAGCAAATGCACAGTGCCACTTTCACATCAGCTTTGTCCTTGAGATAGCACGGACCACTTGGTTGGGTGACCTGAAAGGCCTCAATTTGCTGGTGACCAGTGAAGGGAGTTGAGGATTGAAGTGATTAGAATCTTTGTATCATTTTTAGAGCTCATTTTTGACAATAAATAAATAAAGAAAAATTCTTATCCTCTTTATTCGTTGTGTTAGCAAGTGGCTTGTCAGCCCAAACTTTTATATCCCTGGCCACAGATTAAGCTTCACCTGGAATCCCTAGTCATTCCCAGCATTCCTTACTGTGAGATATAATCTCTGAAAAGGGTCCTGTAACTGTCCTGCTTGTGGGAGGTAACCACTTTAAATGGCTTGTAGTGCCCTAACCACTTTAAATGGCTTGTATCAAACCTCATTTCTAATATGTGTATTGGAAAACTTATTATTTTGAATATGCCCACAAGTCATGATCATAGGTGAATATAAGTGTGAAAATTGACCATTACTGTACATGAAACTACATTAGATTAAATGAAGCTTTATTCAAAAACCTAGCAGCTGCTTTACCACCACAGAGGTGGTAATGTTTGAAGCACAGCAGAAATCTCCCTGGAAATCAAGCTACAGAAATGATTCTACATGTCCAGAGATCACAGAGAAAGTAAAATGACTCTGTGGATTTCAGCACAGATGCCATCAAAGGCCCAGCTAAGCTTTTAAATGCATTTACACAAACAAGTGAACAAGCGACAAGTACCATACATTTTATATGTATCTTAATGACAGAGGCCAGCGACAATGTACTGTAGCAGTGCGACAAACAAGTTCAGATTTTCTTTATGCAAGTTTATGCAGCTTTATTTAAAGCATGACATGGTCAAATCCAATCGACTAGCTTAAATGATTCCTAAAAATATTTTCATGAAAAAAATTTATTAAAAACTTCATGCAATCTTGACCTAAACAATAACCTATGTAATAATGATTAGTTTTCTTTAAATGGCTATATTGAAACATTGTAGGAATAACACTTAAAAGAAAATATCAGAGAACACTGGTGTGACAGGAGAGTATTTATAGCTAGTTCAGTTAAAAAGTTTGTTTTGCTAATAGTTGGTACAAAGCCTGGCACATGTAAAACAAACACGTATTTTCCACACTGATGAGTTGTTGTTATCAGTCTTTCGGCTGCTCCCATTGAGGGGTCCCACAGAGGACCATCTGATCCGCACACCAACTTGGCACAGGTTTTACACCAGATGCCCTTCCTGACACAACCCTTTTATTTTATCTGGGCATGGGACTGACACTGTATCCAGTGACTGGGGTTTGGGCATTGGGCGGGAATTGAACCCAGGCCTTCCGCGTGGCAGGCGAGAAACCTACCACTGAGCCACAAGTATTTGTGTTTTACTAGTGAAAAGATGATAACAGTGTTTCTGCACTGATGCCACTGGATGGAAATCCAATGCTCAGCTCAGGTATAGATATTAACTTCTAAGATATGAAGTGTAAGTCTCCTGTCTCGCCTTGTTTGGTGCTTATGATTAAACAATTGTTTGTACTATACTGAGGTGCAGTTTCAATCTATTTCCATTTTTAACTCTGCCTCTGATCCTTAGAAACAATACAATACAATTTTACAATACATTCATAAGATGTTTAGCTTGCGAAACCAAAGTGTCACCCTTTCTTTGGTCATACAAAATTCCAGATCTAACTCTTCTCATTGCATTTCACACCTCACTTTCCATTTGTGCAGGTTCCTGCTAGTGTTTTCTAAAATTATTTTTTATATTATATTAAATTTAGCATGCTCCCCTTCTCTGTCACAAATTATTTTCCATTTTCTCCATTCCTCTATTGGCAATCCCTGTGGAGTATATGCAGATCATGCTTTATGATGATGCTTTATGATTTAAACATGCATGTACAGTACACTTCATGCACCCTTTATTAGTAATCTATGGCATGTAGATGTATATACTGTTTATGATCTATACTTTGCACATTTTGTCATGTTTGACCACCTGTGCCAGAGTTCCAAGAAGTTTTAATAATATGCTTTGTTATATAGGATGTGTGCCATGAACCAACATATACCCCATTTTTTACCATAGGTAAAAGAATCCTCAGCCAAACACTGAACTGAAAGCCCACTCACTTGACTGCTCAAATGACCCACTACTTCTTTGAAGATACTTGAGCATCTAATGACCTTTCTCTAATTAGCTCAAGTCTCTTCAATATAGTAGGTGTTGGTTGTATATTTTTCTACTTGCTTAAAGCATTGTCTGTTAGGTTTGTATATTGTGTTTTATCTAGCTTGCTAGTGTTTTATAAACAATATTTAATCATTTCTTTATTTTAAGTATAAAATATGAGACTCAATAAAATTGTCAAAAAGGGCTTAAAAGCTAAGTCTACTAAAAAGACTCCTCTAGAAATGGAACATAAGATTATCAATTTACTTGCGTACCTGGGGTACATCTGTGTCAAACTGGGACAATGTGAACTGCTCCATATCCCCAGTCAATCTTTATTTGACCAAACTAGTAGACTTTTGTGATTGCCAGGGTTTTAATCTTCATTTATCAATGACAAGGCCTGAGCACTTATTTCTCCAGGGGTTGGGGAAATGGAAGACAGGAGTATAAAAAGTCTGCAGGTTTTCAGTCATACAGCTCAGAGAATCAGAGAAAACTCATGGCTAGGGGCTGGGTCCTTAATATGATCTAGGCCTTAATATGATCTAGAAGACATTTTTGCTACTCTTTTAAGGCCTTATTAGTTATTATAGATACTTTATTTATTTCTCCAAAAATGAAAGAGGATTTAAAAAATATTCTATCCTATAAAATAACTAGAAAATTTTAGTGCCGCACAATTAATCGCATAAATATTTAAATCACAATATGGACCTGCACAATTGAATTGTTCAAGGTTGCAATTTATTACACATATAAATTCCCAACTAAGAATAAATTGTCAATAATTTAAATTATTATTATTTTGTGTTTACATACAAATATTGGCAAACATTCACTTAATGATTTTAAGTAAATGTTTATCCAATCAGGTCCGGGTTCGATTCCCGGCCAGGCTTGATTCATGTCACTGTGTGGAGTTTGCATGTTCTCCCTGTGCTTGGTGGGTTTCGTTCAGGTTTTCGTACTCCGGTTTCCTCCCACAGTCCAAAGACATTCGGATTAGGCTAATTGGCATCCCCAAATTTCCCGTAGTGTGTGAATGAGTGTGTAAGTGAGTGTACTGTATGTGTGTGCCCTGCGATGTATTGGCACCCTGTCCAGGGTGTACCCCACCTTGTGCCCTAAACCTCCTGGGATAGGCTCCAGGATCCTCACGACCCTGAGTACAGGATAAAGCGTTATAGACAATGAGTGAGTGAGTTCATCCAATCATTGGCCTAGACAAATATGTATATATATGAATACAAAATAGTGCAAAAATTCAAATCAAAATTTCAAATTAAAATTATAATCACAATGTGACCTTTATACAATCGAATCATGCAGCCCTACAAGCATTGGCGAAGATAAGAAAGATTAAAAAAAGAATACAAAAGTTACATTTACAAACTTGCTTCTTCCCCTCTACCAGTTTTAGTTTCACTTCAGTAGTTGATGACAGCACCTCATTATGCATGCCCCATATAGCGTCTATTCAGACATTGTCTGACTGCATATACGTTTGCTGTCCCATGAGGTTATAAAAAACAAAAATCCTAATGAGAACAGGATGGAGGGAACAGAACCAGACACAGCAAACGCAACAGCTTCCCAAACACAAACTGCTCATGCACATATTGAAAGTTGTAGCCCTATTTGTCTGCCTACTTTCATTTGAAAACATTAGTGTAATGTGCATCCTGTCTTACAAATGAACCAAACCCAATGCTAGTGAAAGCAGGGTCTAGAGAAAAAAGGAGAAGTGTTGATTTGGAAGATTACAATATATCATCCACAATATCTAAATTGTATTTTTTTCCTATTCCATAGGATGTTTGGCAGACATTAAGTGACGCATACCTGTAGTCCATGAATGTTGGGGAACTGTATTGAACATTAATGGCAGACGCTGCTTAGCCCGGCTGATATTTTAAAAGTCAAGTGAGAGAAAGGAGTGACCTTATGTGCTCCAATGTTTCGGCAGGCATGTTTATATCTCACAGTATGACATAAAAGTTGATACTAACTCATGACATTGCCTACTAGTACACAGTGAAGGATGCCTGCTACACCAGCCTCCCATACCCCAGCCACACTAAGTGAGTGTGTGCATGCTTGCACTACTGGCACACTGTCCATGGTGTACCCAACCTAGTGCCCCAGGTCCCCTGGAATAGGCTCCATTATATAAAACTTTAATGGTAATTGGAAATGTATTTAGACAAAACCAAATTTGTTTAAATCAATGGGTTTCTATGGATTTTTGTGAAAAACAAACAAACGAACAAACAAACACATCTTGTACACATATATCTTGTACACAAATATAGAAAAAAAGTGTTTTTAATACCCCATTCAACTGTAGTGTCTTATCCTTTTTGTTTTATATCCTAACTTTTTAATTATTGATAGAAATGGCATCCAATGAATTATATCATTTTCTTTATCAGACAGCAGATCACAGCTGTGCAGGTCAGCTAGCCATGACTCAACCTGTGAAGTGAAATTCTACTAAAGTGTTTATCCATTCTTTTTGTCTTCACAGTTTAGACAAGAAGCAGTCCATTTTACTGTGTCTGTTTAAGACAGCTGTGATGTGAGGAACATTACGAGTGTGCATGTGCGGTGTGCTAATTCCCAACTGACAAAGACTCACTTCAAATGTATGAACTCACCAGGGGAGTGGAGTGAAAAAAAAAAAGAAAAGACATCCCCCACCACCGCCTCTTTCAATTCCAGGCTAATGAAAAAAATAAAACTGGAAATTGAGCTTTTATGTATGAGGGAGAAGAGGAATGTGTACATTGAGAAGTGGACCACTCTGTACTGGCCTCTATTCAAACAACATTTTCTCATGAGGGCCTGAAGAAATAACTGATGGTTGAAACCGAGGCTGGCCTTGGATCAGATATGACATTGTATGTGCTACAGGAAAACACAGAGACCTTATTTTCAGTTGCAGATGTTTTATTAGCAATGTGATTCCTTGAATTTGATGGTAGAATTCAATTGTTAGTTTTTGTATAAACTATGATTATGAGAATGCTTTATAAAATGTTTCATATTTACTTTGGATTTAATTCTTACTTTTATCACTTACTTTTCTTACCTTTATCACTGATAGTCTATTATGAATATGGGCATCAATTATTATACCAATGTGCCACCAAAAGGGTTACCCAATCATACGTTTACTAGCTTACTCTTTGAAAACAAGACATACAGTAGGCCCCAGATCCTTTAGGTGCTGTGGTTCGTGGAGTGGGGCCTCCATCAATCAAACTTGTCTTTCTGGTGCATCCCATGGATGCAGATCTCAGTCTTTCACTCTCTTACTATGCATTCAGGTGTGGATCAAGGATGTTATCGAAGAGTGAAAGAAAAGGAAAAAAAGAAATACAATATATATTGTATTTCTTTTTTCCCTGATCCACATCTGAATGCATGAGCTACAGTATATAGATGAGCTATGAAACTTCAATAAGATTTTTCTTATCCTGTCATTACACATACACCTTTATAATGTCAGTGATTTGCATTCTATAGCCTTGCATCGTCCCAAAATTTCATTCTCTGATAATGTCTCCCTATAATGTATCTTACACCTCCTATTGCCTGCTGATGCACACTTGAAAATTCTGCCGGATTTTTGCAAAACAATTATCTGTAGCTGTTGTTGTTTTGTGTGCGTATTTTTGTTTAGTTGATTGTTTGTTTCGCTGAATAATGGCATGCCAAGCTATATGGTTGTGGCCCATATGTGGGCATATTTGCTACATAAACAAATCAATGTATAATATCAGATATAAACAATTATGAACATCCTGCATGATAACCAAGCAAGTACTCATCATTGCTGAACACATTTGCTTAAACTCTAATAAAATAAATATGTTGACAATTAACTATTTTCTTTCACAATTTAATTTACTGTATATACTGTATGTATTTCCATGATGGTGTACTGCATATCTTTATCTGCTGTCAAATTGGTTATTGTAATGGACCTTTTGGTAAAATAATGGATGATTCTGAGTGTCTTTTTAAAAAACAATCATCCAGGACTAAGTAATGCCTTATATCAAAATATCTGAATGATAAAAATTTTGCATGGCAAACTTCAAAATTTCACCAATGGAAAGCTGACATTATTTACCTCATGGTTTTGTGCAAGATGTTTGTCTGGTCCCCCAATGAATGCCATGAAAAAATAAACATAAAAGATAGAATAAAATAAAATAAGTATAGGTAAAAAAAAAAGGTAAAAAAATATATTAAACATAAAATTAAAAGCAAAATATGAAAATATAAAGTATGAAAATGAGAATATGAAAATACAGTAATTGTATATACCGTAAACAATCCACATAGTGTGCAAATTTGTGGACTGTCTGTAATTGTGCAATTGATTGTTCAAAATTATTATGATGCAGATGATTGTGCAAAGTCCGAAATGATTGTTCTAAGATCTGTGTCAACAGTCAGCTACAGTTGGAAGTTCAGCTGGTAGTCCATGATTGTAAACTCCTGTTAGTTATTTAAGAGTCTGATGGCAGTGGGAAAGAAGGAGTTCTTTATCCTGGAAGTTCTGCATCTCACACTTCTGTATCTCCAGCCTGAGGGAAGAGGTAAGAACAGTCTGTGCTCAGGATGGGTGGGGTCCTTGAGGATGGAGGCAGTTCTCCTGCGGACTCTGTGATAGTAAATACTCTTTAGGGATTGCAGCGAAGTCCTTGTGATCTTTTCAGCAGTCTTCACCACTCTCTGCAGGCATTTGCGCTCCATAACAGTAGTACTGCTGTAACACACATGGTGATGCAGTTAGTCAGGATGTTCTTGATCGTGCAGCTGTAGAAGAAGGTACACTTGCTGCTGAGTCCTCTTAACCAATGAGACAATGTGAACAGTTTATATAACAGTTATATAACAGTTTATATAATTTTACTCTCAATTATATATTATATACTGTTCACATTGTCAAATTGGTTATTGTAATGGATTGTTAATTGTTTGTGTACAATAGACATGAAATACATGTGTTATGTGTAGGGAGCTGTTGCATTTGGTTAATCTGCTTAATTATTACCTTAAGGGACATTAGAAAATCCAGTATATGCACTCAATTAATACCTGATTTAACATTATACAACTTAACATTACTATTGATACTAAATCAGATGTCCACATAGCTACAAACATAATTCCAGGCTAATCTATCTGTTATGACAAATCTGTGGAACGTGGATTTAAAGTGTTTTTCAAAATAATTTAATATTGACACTGATATATAACCAAAATAATGTAAAAATAAACTTTATGCAGTTGTGCTTTTTAACATTATTGTGACTTAAATAAACAATGCACACTATTTTTCTGTCATCTTGTTATATAACAAAAGGGTTTTTTTTTTCTTGAAACTGCCAAAGTGAACATTTAAACTATCAGATGTTTCAAGCATTCTGCAAAAATGCCGTATAATTCAAAATCAAATTGCATTGTACACTTTTGCTTAAAAGACTACCACCCCATCCTCACCCCATTTACTTTATCCCAAAGATGCTAATATCTCTGCTATACTTGGAGAACTGTGAAGGCTGCTGAAACTGGCATGTTCCAGGAACCATCTGGAACCATTCAGTGAAACATCCCCTTGCGGTATGGGGCATTATCATGCTGGATGTGTCCATGCAAGTGTGAATAAACTGTAGCCACAAAAGGATAAACTTGCTCTGCAGTGAGGTCCAGACGCGCCATACTGTTCAGATGTTCTTTCGTGTATATCAGAGGCCTTAATGAGTGCCAGGAAAACATTTTTCACACCAAACACCAAACAGGATTTCTGCACGGTTGCTTGTGCCAAATTCTGTCCGCTTTAGCACCATTGTTTTTAGTAGCATTAAAATGGAAGCGGCAGTAAAACATTACCATTTCTGGGCTTCAATTAGAAACCTGGATATAAATAGATTCCATGAAATATTTTGGAGGGAGTATTCGCACAAAAAATATCACAACTCATTTTACATTAGGAAAAAAACACATTTTGTGTACATTTTTGAGATGATTCATTTTGTGTATTTATCAGAAAACTCGTTAAGGTGATTCCTGCTTCAAATCATAAACCAGTGATATTTTGTCATATCACTCAGTCATTTTCTTTCAGAATAAAAACTAAGTAAAAAAATATTATCAGAGCGAATCTATAATTTAAGATAAACAAGACAGAAATAGTAAGAACAGGAAAAGTTCAAAGTCAAGTCTTTTAAGAAGTTTTAAGTATTTTTTGAATATTTAACAGAAAGAAACACAAATATTTCATATACACCTATGTACATTTTCAATAGCTTCAATATTTCATATTGAATATTCTGTACTATTTTAGGCCCCTGTTTAAATGTGAGCAAAAGTGATATTGAGCATGTATATGTTTTTCCTCATGCCTAATACTACAGTATCTATTGAATCATGTGTACCTACAGTGTGACACTCCAATGGATTTCATCAAAAAAATTATCACAAGTTTTTGCATAAATTTAAAAATTAAGTCCATGTTAGCTTGTCATTAGCAAAAAGGAGATGTGCCAATTACTACCAAACCATCATTACCAGAGTTTTTGTGAATCTTGTGGATCTTCCACCCTCATTTCCACACATTTGTTTTTCTTAAAGGCATTTTGATAATGAGCCATGGGTACAAATTCTCCCTACAACTAATCTTACATGCATACACACAAAGACACACACAATGTAAGCAACAGTGTTGCCTGGTTTTAGATTGAGTTGCTGATTGGAGGGTTGAGCTCTAGGGGAAGGCCCTTAACCCAATGCCAATATAACCATCTCAAGGGGGAAGTAGGATAATGTAATCCTTTAACTAATGTAAAGGATAATCCACGAGAATGTTGAAAACTTGCTAACTAACAATGTAACAAAGTATTCAGCTTCTGGAGCCATGGCCTGTGTCATTCAAAGCCCTCAACCCAATAGAAACCTGCTGAACAATGGTGAAGAAAGCTTAGGATTAAAATAATAATAATAATAATAATAATAATAATAATCTCCTGTACACGATATTCAGGAAATAATCAAGCTAGCATTGATTGAACAAGTGACACAAGATTCCTGCAGACATCTTTTTGACTTTATGCCCAGGTCGATCCAGCATGTTTTAAAAGATAAATTACTTTATACGAAATATTGAGGGTATAGCAATTCCACTGTATAAAATAAATTGTTTGTTTTACTACTTTTGGCCACCACATATATATATATATATATATGGTGGTGGACACGGGTCACTTTGGGCACACTGACCTGTCTGGGGTTATGCAGCCTCATATGCAGTAAGAACTCAGAAATTTCTGCTACAATAGTTCCACTGTGAGATGCTCTAACTCAGTTGTCTAGCCATCCCAATTTGGCCCTTGTCAGAGTCACTCAGATCCTTATGCTTGCACATTTTTTCCTGTTTCCAACACATCAACTTCAAGCACTTGCCTCCTAAAATATCCCACCCCTTGACAGGCCTAATTTTAATGAGATAATCAGTGTGTTAATGTTATGGTGGATTTTTGTGTGTCTGTGTGTGTATCTCTATCTATCTAATGTATAATATTTATTATACATTACATAAAGCTGATGGGAATTATATTATTATATCCTTATAATGAAGTGTTACCTTGCAGCAATACCCAACTAAGGACACATTCTGGAATAGATAGAGTTTAGATTTCATTTGTGTTGCACTTCAGGGAATTAGCATGCATTTCTACAGATTGAGTACCATTTAATTTATCTTGTTTACTGTGATATTCACCAGCAGGAATCAATAATTCACCTTCAAATCTTTATTACTTATTTGTATGAGCAATATAGTCACATTTAATCTGGATTTGATTACAGTGCTAGAAGACTCAATAGTAGCGCATTAACAACTCCACCCCTACCACCACCCTTTCAGATCAAAGGAAAATGAATGCTGTCTCTCGCATTCATTTTCTTTTACTGTGAGCATATTTCAATATATTTGCTGAAAGGAAGCAGGGATGCTGTTTGAGAATTATTAATGTTGCGATATGATGGAAATGATTATAGGCTCATTTTAACCATGTCTTTCCTGAGGGCTAGAATGGGAAATAGAAAGTGGATGGGAGATAAGAACAATAATCTGTCATATATAAGTAAGTGTGCTTTATATTTGGAAAAAAAAAATCTGGATTTCGTGTACTAGTATTTATTAATTTATGTATTCATTTATTTATGAAAGAATTATACAGTACATGTTAGGTATTCCTTTATCACCATTTCTTTTAATAAACAAAACTCCCATCACCCCACCCTCCCCAAACACACCATGGCAGCAGATATAAATGCAATGTAATATTTTACAAATACAACTGTGCAATAGTAAGCCTTTTAGAGCTATACTCCTACGCTACTACAAGACACAGGCCCACACGTATTCACAATAAGTCAGGTGAAATATTTACAGCCAGTCAAAAAGGAAAAAACATCCTGTGATGTAATAACAATCAACATTCATGAAAAGGAAATGAACAATAATACTAATACTAATACTGATGATGATGATGATGATGATAATAATAATAATAATAATAATAATAATAATAATACACAACAACAGAAGGAGTGGTAGATTTTCATGCCAACAATTCAATGCTATTGTTCAACACTCAGATCCATTTTTTCAGTCAGATCCAAAGTCATCAGTACTCAATCCTTTATTTATTTTTTATTTTCAATTTTTATTACTTTATTATTTTATTTTCAAACCTAACGGTTGAGTTTTTCTAACATTTAGATACGTGTACGGGCATGTTATTCCACAAGTTCTGACGCGTATCTTTCTTGTTGCATTGTTACTCACGACACGGAAGTCCATG
>JAOVVA010000017.1:4017819-4028574 GCA_028565275.1 Leiocassis micropogon
TATCCAAATTGGCCTATTAATGACATGATCACGGATCCACAAGCAATAAGGTTGCTAACATAAAACAAGACGTTATCAGCATATAAGGATATATGGTGCTCCATGCACCCTCTCCTGATACCTTAAAATATGATGGTTGATCTAAAAGCCAAAGAAAGAAATTCAATCGTGATGGTTAATAGAAGAGGGGACAGATGTACAACCTTGGTGAATACCATGTGTTAATGGGAAGCAATCAAATTAAGAGCAATTTGTCTGGATGCATGCTAATGGTGAATGGTATAATACTTTAACCCAGGCTACAAATGTTCTGTCAATTCCAAATCTCTATCCAGAACACTAAACAAGTAAATCCACTCCACTCGATCAAATGCCTCCTCTGCAGCCAAAGAGATAACCCCATGGACTTCAAAAGGCACTGGATGAATCTTGATCATTTAAAATTATCTTGGGAAGGTGATGCTCCCCATTTTTTTTTACTTCCACAATTGAAAGTGAGACAGGGCAGTATGATCCACATCGTGTCTGGTCTTGTCTTTTTTTAAAATGAGAAATGAAAAAGATTCCAGTGATTTGGAATTGGTGAGATTCCATTTTTTTCAATTTCTATAAAAATACTTCTGATATAAGTTTATCCTTATTTTTTTTTATTTTAAATTCTATTGTATATCCATCTGTCTCTGAGGCTTAACACTTTCCATTGCCATAATGGCACTATTAATCTCTTCCTGCCCAAGAGCCTGATCTAAATCTTCCAACTGATCTGGTCCAAGAGGTGATATTTCCAAATTGTCTAAAACACATTCAATATTCGTTGTATCTGAGGAAATGTCTGAGATGTAAAAAGAGGAATAGAAAGCTGTAAAAATATTTGTTATTTGGACTGCAAGGTATATTTATCTCTTATCTGAGGAATAAGGCATGACGTGGCATGTTTTAGATTGTAAGAGAGACTGCATGACCTAAAAATCAATTGTTCTGAATGATAAGTTGGATAGAAAATATGCCCATTTTTTTATAGTTCAGCAGTGGGTGCCTCAGAGTGTTTCCTGTCTAAATCCAAAATGTTTTTGATAAAACTTGCATTTCCTTCTTGTGTTCTTTATTGGGAGATATATGATATTGTTTGACCTCTCAAATAAGCTCCCGAAGTAGAGAGTAGAATACCACCTCGGTTTTATTGAGTTTGAACAATGTATCTATATTAGTTGCTATAAAACTGCAGAATGTCTCATTGGAAGACAGAACGGGATTGTCTTCATAGAAGCTGTAGTCTAGTATCACAGGCAAGTGGTCTGATATAACTATAGTGATCTATCCAATTTGTTTAACAAATGGAAGGAACTATTTATGAAGACATAGTCTAGGAATGATAAGTAATGAGGAAGAGTGTATCTGTTTTTAATTGTTTTATATAGGATAAAATAGCTCTTTTAACATAACAATTAAGCCACTTAGCTTTCCAAGATATAAACCTCACAGGACAGCCTTCATCTGTATCACTTCTGGTAACCATACTGAAAAACAGAAAGAGCCTGCAACAACACAAGGGCATAAGCTGCATGTGTAAGCACATGATTGAAAAATAAGTTTGGTACAACTAGAACTTTATATTTAACTGAGGGTGGCTCTCTACTTTAAGAGTTATATATCGATTTTGTTTTTTCGACTATAAAGTAGAGCCATAAACACTAAAGATAACACATAAAGTAACAACAGTATAGTGTATCTTCTTAATGGAAATTCTGGATATGTACAATTTACTGATAAAGTATTATTATTAATCAGAATTCTAGCCATAAATATGACAGCTCAATCTGGGCAAATTCCACAGATGAGACTGGAAAATGTTTAGAAATAGTGGCTGGAAAAGTTAGCAGTTAACCTCCACGAGAGGCTGTGTCAATGCTGCATGACTCTAAGGTCATGGCTATTCATGATCTCCCTAGTGCAAATGGTAAAACTCCTTTTACTGCCTCTGGTGTATCTTCTTTAAACACTGCTTGCTTGCTTTCCAACTCCGCACTGAAGTTCTTATAAAAAAAATTAATTAAAGAAAGAAAAAAAAAAACAGATTTCTGGCGAAGTGTTGGCATGGTGGCTTTAGCACTCACCAGTCGCTGGGGTCATTTAGGCCATCTTAAACCCTGCGGATGAGTTCATAGTGGTATTCGTAATAGGATTTAACTTGCTCCAAAGTAGTGTTCACCGGGGATAAAGTGTCTTTAAGTTGTCTTTTTAGGGCTGAATGTAATTCTTGCATCATGTCGGTGAGAAGAACTGATCGAAGCCTCTTGAGGTCCTCCGGCAGTGCTGTGCAACAAAGCCACAGCTATGAATTTACACACCAACTTGTCCCTGGTTTTATTTCGTAGTTGCATTTTATTTGTCATTTTAGTATGTTAGTAGTCTTCAATGCAATGTTGAGAAAGTAGTTACTGTACCTCACACACACAATAAAGATAAACAAGTAGACTCTGACTAAAATTCACTTCAGGTTCACCTCAGAAATTCCCCTAGTTTTACATGTTTTTAATATCAGAATCAAATGTAATATTTATACATTTGACTCTACTGGCCATGTATGTGAAGAGGAATATATTTAATTTAACAAAAATACATGAAAATAATTTTATTCGATTTTATAATATATAATCTTGTTTGTTAAACTGGTTGTTACACAAGCTATAGTACACAGTTATTATCAGGTTTGGATCATGTTATTATTTTTTTTTACATAAAGGCATTTTAAATACATTGAATATGGGATGTCAGTTTACACCAGCTTCTGTCTTCCCTAGTTTTAAATGCACTGCTGTTACGAATCACCACCCGTTCTTTGCAAGTTATTAACCCTGGCAGAGCTCCTAAGTTCTTGTTGCCTCCCACATAATATAATTAGCCTTTAATTTATTTATTTTGAGATTAAATATGTTCACTCATTGCCTAATACCTTAAATACATTCTCCATACTCTTTATATGTAAACCTAATTTCTGTAATTATAGCTGCTGCAGGGACAAAAGACTGGCATTGCTTTGGACTTTATAGCTTATTAACTAAACCTTTGCAAAGTTTAGGTACCCAGGCATGGAACTAACCTTATCTACAATTTTCTATGTTTTTGTCCCTTCCTGCATCACTTTTCCAAGAATGTAAAAGGCAAAATATCTCCAATCAAAAAATTTGGCATGTTAAAACCAGGATATGACTGGGATGCTGTGAAAGCTTCATCTTTTTTCTTTTTTTTTTTTTTAACAGGAATCTAAAAGCTTGCATAACTCCGAGGCAAACCATCTGTCCTCCTTCCTTCCTGCTGTGGAAGATTTCAAAGCACTCAGGCAATATATTAAAAGAAAAAAAAAAACCTGTAACTAGTAAAGTATAGTTGGTTAAACAAAAAAAAGACTGCAAGGTTTTGGTTGGATATTGTATTTCATGCCAAATAATATAATATTAACTGCTGAAATCTACAATGGCTGAGAGAGAAATGTATTATTTTGCTGTGTGTTTATAACTTCAGAGTTAATAAATGTTACTATTTAATAACCATGGGCTAACTATTAGGGCTAAAGTTCTGACATTTCTTAAATAAAATGTCCTATCCAATGTTCTACTGCTCAAAAAATGATTTTAGTAGCAGTTTAAAAGTGTATAAAAGCTATTTTTTAATGCCATAATTACTTTTGTTCATGATACGTTAATGGCTCAGAACTCTAAAAACTAATGGTGCTAATTTGCCTTTTATTAATATATACACACACACACACACTATATTGTGTATATAGGAAACCCACCAAGCATGGGGAGAACATGCAACGTCCATGCACACATACCTGATGCAAGATTCGAACCCAGGATCTGGAGGTGCGAGGCAACAGTGATAACCACTAAGCCAAAATGCAGCCAATAATATAATAATAATAATAATAATAATAATTATTATTATTATTATTATTATTATTATTATAAAATTAATGCACTAATTGAGTCAAAATTTGTTTTCGTATAAATCAAATGAACAGCCTGGATCATCTGTACAAAATGTGTATGCAAAAAAAAAAAAAACTGGGACAACATACAGTGGATATTTGATTGTTACGGGATATTAATAGAGTCTAACTCAGAGAGATGAACACTGTTCATACCTCTGAAAAGTTAAAGTTAAAGTTAAACTTAAACTTTTAATAACTGGTGCAAGAGTTGGTGCATCCAGTACTGTACGTGCAAATGTGTACACACACCATTAAGAAAATTAGTATGGCCTATTGCAAGTCAAGCATAAAATACACATGGATGAGTATATAAATACGTTTGATTCAGGCTTTTGGAAGAGTGAGCATTATCTGGTCAGGTGAAGCAAAAATAGATGTTTTATATTGCCATAATGATTTATAATTTGTATAAGGGTAAAATGTTAATGGCTTTTAATTTTAAGAAAAAATGAAGCCTGGGACTTGCAGCATCATGTTTGGGGGTGTTTTCCTGGAAAATGGATTAGTGCTCCCCTGGAATCATGATGAAGAATGATTACATAAAAATACTACAGGAACATCTCAAGACATCAGTCAGAAATTTTAAACTCTTTATAGCAGGGTCATGCAGGAGGATAGTGATCCTAAGAAGGCCTTCAAAGTTTCTTTCAACTCTATTAGATGTCTGCCACCAGGGACAGCTCTAACTAACTAACTAACTAACTAACTCACTGAATAATTAAAGAATGAATTTGGCATCTGCATCATTTTATTTGCTAGTAACAAGCCTAAATTGCTTTAAAAAATAAAAAAAAAAGCCTGGGGCTATTTTCAGCACTAGCTTAAACTGTTGATTTTCAAATAATCTGATAATCTTTTAAACATGCGCAAAATATATAATCAGCAGTGGCTGAGAGGGCATACATGGCATACCATATGGAGTGCAATAAATAGAGTGGTGAGTGTTGGTGGAATATATACAGTAGATTGAGAACCCATCTACCAATAACAATAAGACTAACCTGAATGAACGAAACAAAAGAATCATAACTTCTGTGTGCAGCTTTTTTTTTGCTTACCGTGTTTCCTATTTGAAATGTGCTGAAATCTTTAAATTAAAAAACAAATCACATATAGCTTTAACCATCTGTTTAACCAGTGAATGTGGTCTTAAATTTACTGTATGTATAAAAATTTTATTCCTATAAATGCTAAGATTTCATAATAATAACAATATTAACACACTTACTTCACTTCAACCTATGTATATACCTAAGATAAAGAATTGAATTATTGAAGCATTTCCTGCACCACCAACTATTCAACAGCCCACTATACAAACATTTTACCTTAATTACTACTACTGTTGCTACTACTACAACTGCTCCGACTAAATAATAATAAAAAGAAGTAAAAAGAAGAAGAAGAAGAAGAAGAAGAAGAAGAAGAAGAAGAAGAAGAATGTTTAATTAATTTGAATAAATTTTAAATTTCATGTTTCGGGCCTACTTTTCCATAATCAAGCCAAAAAAAATTATGCCAAAACCCATCGACACATGAACCCTCCTCCATTACAACATATACATTTAGTCACTATATGCAATATTCCACCTGGGGTATAATTTACTGTACAGGGTCCTTTGCAACTTAATAATGTACTGTAATAATCCACATCCACCATCAAATCTTCTACAAGAAATTATATCATTTGGATTTTCTGAAATTCTTGGCAGACTTTTTTGTAATATTGATTAATTACGTTATTTTTAAAGTGGTGGTTACTTTAAAATATTTGATGTTTTTGTGTCACAAAAGAATCCACATTCCAAAATATATCATGGCCTACAAACATGGCGAGCCTGGACTTCAATACCTATATTACACTTAAATCTACAAGCTAATCTAATCCAATCTCCATTACCATCTATATAAATGGACTTTGACCTGAAACACACTGTGAAATAAATTCTTAATGTACCCATGCCTGACTCTATCAAGCCTTTTTACTGTGTTAATTTATTCTGGTTATGACTTTGATTCTCTCCATTGGTTTTGACTTTGTCTTTGCCAATAGTTTGTTGCATGCAGTTTGTCTGTCCTCTTGCCTGTTCACATGGCCACGAACACTGATTTGTCTGCTTGTCTTTTTATTAAAGCCGCTCATATTGCACGTTCATCTTCCTGTGACAATTTGCTAGTCCCGCGCTAAAAACAGTTTATCATTCCAGAAATAAAATGTCACCACTTACATCAAAGAAACCCTGGACAAAATCGATATTGTTGCTGGAAATGGGTTAAGGCGTTTGAATGGGAAAATATATACTTTTATATGTTTAAATTTCCAATGAATGAATGAATGAATGAATGAATGAATCAATCAATCAATCAAGCCAACCATCCATTCATCCGCCCATCCATCAATCAGTGAATCAATAAGTGATAACTGCAGTCATAATTGTTTAACTTGTGCTTTCTGTAAAGAATATCCAACACGTTTCAGAAGAAATAAAATAGATGGCATGCCCAAAGACTTGATGGATTTATAATATACATTCTGGTCTTTTCAACTTGGAAAAAAAATCATCTTGAAATACAGTACAATCAAGACCTATGTACGAGACTGAATTTTCATCCTTACAACTGATGATTCATCTTGAGTGTACCTTCAAAAATGCAGCTTATTACAATATAAAGTGCAGTTGCTAACTACAACATTCTTAAATATACGATGCAACTCAAGTTATTTATCCTTGCGCTATTCAATTGACCACAGATGGTTTAAGATGGTAAATATTAGTCAAGAGAAAGAACAGATATGAATATCAATCCACCTTCTAGATTTACTATAGGATGTAAAGTTTATACCTTAAACTGTATGCTAAGGGCTTTTGAATGCATACAACAAAGCAGGAAGTGAAAATAGCCCTAAACGTGCACACACAACACAGACACAGTGGGGTGCAAAAGTCTGAGAGCACAAGTGAGAATACTGCCAAACTGCATCTTTTTTAATTTAATGCAACATTGTTTTTTTTTTTATTATTATTATTGGAAATTTCATTGAATTAACATTCAACAATTCTTCAGAATATTTGATACATTTTCTTTTTGCTTAATCACTATGGACACCATGGACTCTAGCTTGCATGGCCTACATGAGTTTTTGCAAAAAGCTTTGATCTTAGTCACACTAATACTTCCATAAAAGTGATTAAGAATGAGGAAAATTAAGATTTTTTAACATTTACTTACGTTTCAAAGGTCCAAACTAAATATTTCAAAGGTCCAAAACCTTCAGTTTTCATTGTGGTTTTAGACCTTTGCATGGGACCTTTGGACTCCACTGTAGATGCTTGTGTTGAGGCATGGCAGGGTTTAAGTGTATCAGTATTGATTTTAATGGCAGATAACAATCATGAGACAACTAATGCATTGTGAAGGACATTTCATTTGCTTTAAACATCTACTTGACCACCTTCACTGCAAATCATCTTTCTCTCACTTTCTTTTGCAAACAAGAAAAATACTTAAATTAGAGATATATGTGAATCTAATTTTTATTTGTTTTATTTTCTCTGGGCTGATCAGATAATATGATTTACGTAAATACAAATACACGTAAGAATAAATCTGTTTCCTTTGTCTTGTTT
The DNA here is from genome assembly GCA_028565275.1 of Leiocassis micropogon. Taxonomy (NCBI): domain Eukaryota; kingdom Metazoa; phylum Chordata; class Actinopteri; order Siluriformes; family Bagridae; genus Leiocassis; species Leiocassis micropogon. Next base: position 4,025,443 of record JAOVVA010000017.1, read on the forward strand.
GCTTGTAAATAATAAAGCTGGCCATTCAGATATGAAGTTCTTTGAACAAAAAAGGAAAACATTCATTAACACTCATTCCTTTAGTGCCAATGGATAAAAAAAGGTCCATTAAGTCATGTTTATGAATGGTCTGGTCACTTTCACAAAGTTTAGTCTAGTCTAATTAAAAGAAAATGTTTGTTTTTTGTTGTTGTTGTTGTTTTTCTATTTTATTATTATTATTATTATTATTATTATTATTATTATTATTATTATTTAAGAAAATATAATTGTCAGATACCAATAAATAAAAAGGATCATGTACCAACTAAACATAAGAACCACAGTATTTATCAATGCAATAATAATCTTGCAGACATAGATTTCAAAACAATCAGCATTCCTGTTTTTTTTTTTTTTTTTTTTGCACTTGTAGGCATGGTGGTCTCCATTTCCATATAATAATTCCGTATAATGTCATCATAGGAGGTACTGTACATATGGTCAGCAACAATCTTAGGGTAGTAAGGGGCCATTTAATACTGAATTCCCTCACACCATTGTTTGGCTGATTAGATATTTGTGGTAAAAAGCAGTTGGATCAATATACTTAATGAAGTGTCTTGTATGTATGTATGTATGTATGTATGTATGTATGTGTGTGTGTGTGTGTGTGTGTGTGTGTGTGTATGTAATAAGCAGATTTAAGTAAATATTGTAAAAAAATGTTTAATATCTTTGTGCTAGCTATACCCTAAGTAAAGATTACAAGCAAATTGAAAGTTTTTGTGCAAAATCTTTGCTCAGTTTCATACAACATGACTGTCCATATGATTGCTTTTTTAAATGAACAGATGCTCTTTTAAGCTCTGTCAATTTCTGATGCTTAAATATCTAGGGATTTAGTTCTGCTTAAAAATATTAAAAACAGATGTTGCTCATTATAATTGATGTGCATAAAACTTAAAGAATACTTGTCAGCATCTTAAAAAAAATCCTTTATATAGACATGTTTTTTATTATTATTAGTAGTAGTATTAGTATTAACTTTGAAATATATCAACATGCATGCAAAGTGAAACTCTTTCCAAACAGACCAGAAAGGAAGAATGGTGTATAAATAAGACATCTAAAATTAGATTCCTTTGTATAAATACAAGGAAAAATAATGTATTGATTATGCAAATTGTTCTGAAGGAATAGAATTTTTTATTTTTATTTTAGTAGCCCATAAATCTATATTGTTCACTTGGTGGAATCTACATAAGAAAATACGTTTAGCGCAGCTCATTATTTCCATCTGATCCTGAAATATTGTCAGCAGCAACATTTGTATTGTATGTGCCATTTGCAGTGTATGTGTCCTTATGGCCAAAATCATAGCCTGGTGCACACTCTCATGGTGTGTAACTGTTTCACTTATGCTTCTTTTATAAGCATTTATCAAATACATAGCTCAGTTTTGGGTCACATTTTTTTTTTTTGAGTTTGTTTATTTTCAACTAACCCTCATGGCTGAGCAACAATTGGATTGGAGTTTATATTTCATGCCTGTCACTTAGTATTTTTTCTGCGCCTGACCATGAAAACATATTTATAGATTTCTAACAGAGGTTATTGAAGACCGAAACATTACTGCATAGTATTATATAGTTTCTACAATCCTTTCCATTGCCAATCTGTTTTCCAGTTTAATAAAATGCCACACTGGGAGAATGGATACATGTGCAAACGTAGGTTTTTGCTGTCAAGGTCTTTGCTGTGTTTTGTTAATAATTTCAATGTTTATGCTGTTTTATTTAATTTGTATGTATGATCATATATGAATAGCAACTGTTTACTAACAGCACATCTGTTGTGTATGGTAGTAGTTCCATTTGCCCACTTTAGCAAAGTTTCTATTCTTGCTAATAAGGAATTCAGAACACTCCAGAATTCAAAATTGCAACCTTTAAAAGATACACATATGGTAAAGCCACACTAAACCTGTATATTTATGTATCATTATTTTAAAAAATGGCAAGACACAAATGCTGAAACCTAAGGCAGCTTTTATTTAGGGCAAAACTAAAATCTTTGTCAGATTCCAAAGCATCAGTTAGATGACACGAAATCATCAGCAAAAAGGGAGAATCTAAAATTAATAAGACAAAATGTGCACAAGGGTGAAAATTCACAAACAATTGGCTTAGAGGGTAGGACACTGATGCAACTTATACACTGATCAAGAGGATTAGTTAGCCATTGGGAGCTTCAGGAGTTATTTAAGCACCCTAGACATCTTTAGGATTCATTTAATAAAATTCTCACACTAAAGTTGTCTTGAAGATGACATCTTAAGTAGTCTAAAGTTTTAAAGACTTTCTACATGTGTTTTTTTTTACAGACCCGAGGACTCGTCTCCTTGCTTTGGGTAATACAGTAAATTCACTGGACAGTCTTAACATTTTTTGGACCTAGTGCAATTTGTTTGAAAGTGCCACTATACTATTGTTTTTCTTTTTCTTTTGTATTCATACACTGTACTGTCACTGTTTGCACAATTTGCACAATGTTTTCTTTGCTGCTGTAACAAAGAAATTTCCCACTGTGGGACGAATAAATGTATATATTATCTTATCTTATCTTATCTTAACACTATACAGGTATCAGTAAACTGGTGACAGGATTATGGGCACAGAAGACTTACCCATTCCCACAGGGACCAATGGCCAGCCTGTCTGGTCCAATCCCTCAGAAGAGTCAGCAGAAGTCACAAAAAAATCCTGTCCAGCATTGAAAGGCACAAGAACACCCAGTGCACAGCAGCTCACCATGAATGGAGCCAGGCAGGCAAAGAGCCCAAGTCTGCCGACCCAAACTCTTACGATTGTAATCTGATTGAACACCTACAGTATGGGATTCACTAGACAAGCAAGTCAGATCCACAAAGGCATCACCTGCATCCCACAGCACCCAAAGGAGTCACTCCCAACATCCTGATGCCAGACACCACAACACCTCTATCGAGGTCATGTGGAGCCAACGGCTAAAAAAAAACAGAGCACAAGGGGAACCTAAGACCTAGGTTATTATATTAATGGGGTTACAGCTAATAGTTTTAAGATAGCAGTTGGTAGGAAATTCACAATAACATGGACAAAACTTTGCAAC
>JAOVVA010000017.1:4040295-4068763 GCA_028565275.1 Leiocassis micropogon
ATATATATAAATGTTTGGCGTCATCTTAGTTAAAAAAATGTTCATGTTGGCTGTTGGCTTTGTTTTTTGTTTTTTTTTGCTTTGGGTTGCCAACACACCCAAAGCACAAGCATACACACAAAATCACACTTGGGCAATTCATGGAACCAAATTCATGCTAGACTAGCTAGAGGAAATGTGGGTACTCAGAAAATTTTTTACCAATCATGGAAAAACATGCAAACATGTTTGCACACACAGTAAAACTGATACTTGAGCACATTTTTAGCTTTATAAATCCACATTTGAGAACTGACCTATCATCTATACTTTCACTTTTTACATACATTTTCCATATCTGCTTACTACTTATTATTCTCATGTTTAAAATAATTAGCAAGTATATTGCAGTTTGCATTATAAAAATAGAGATGGCCTATATAATTTAGAAATTAATTATTATAATTTAGTATGTCCTTTAATAATTTTATTCTATACTTTAATCTATCTATCTATCTATCTATCTACTGTATCTATCATGAATATATACAAGTTCTTGTGTTGACACTGAGAACTGAAAGTACTGTTAGCTACAATCATTGCATTTTTTTTCCTGGAATTACTTTAGTAATAAGAAGCAAATGTTTGCAAACACCAGTCAAAAGAATGGACACAAGTTTGGATTTATTTTCTTACATTCTTTAACTGGATCTTTTTAAAACTATGAAATAACACAACATTTAAGACATGAAGGTCAGCTGTTCTGGAACAGTTTTTGTAAGAACAGTATTGTCAAGTGCATTTTCAAAACCCATCAAGCACCATGATGAAACTGGCTCTTATGAAGACAGACCAGGAAAGCAAGACCAAAACTTACCACTTACTTTTGACTGGTAGTGCAAGTTAAAAAATGAGAACGCTAAATAAGACACTAATCAGGTTTCTGTTGCCAAGAAACTGCTGAATTCATCACCTATAAGTACACTTAATATCTGTGAATTATAATCTAGTTTTTGACCCTCTATTTTATTTGAAGTACTCTCAACTTATTCAACATTCTCTGGCCGTGTAGTACATACTTCAATTTAAAAAGTCAAGATGTTTGGAGCAATGGGCTGCAGAAAATCACCCAGAATGATATTTAGAGCCTGGTGATGTTCATTTTGCCATTGCAGCCTTTTTATTCTAGTGCTCAATGCTAGCTGTACAATAATACATTTATTAAATTAATTTGGAAACAATGTATAAAAGTGAAAATTATTTTCATTAAATCAGCCACCACCTCAGTTTAAAATATTTTAGTTTTTTTGCAGTATGCCATAAAATGTCTTTAAATTGATGCTTGAAGACTTCCAATATTATTATTCATTCATCCTGGTTAGGATCAGGGGTACAAGGCAGGGTACACCCTGAATGGGGTGCCAAGCCATGGCAGGGCAAAAACACACACTCATACACCAAATTATATACTACAAAAAATTTAATGACATTTGTAAATGCCGAACAGCCTACACCATAGGCCTTTGGACTGTGGGAGGAAATTGGAGTACCCACAGGAAGCCCACCAAATATAGACAGAACATGAAAACTCCATGCTCACAGAACAGCTAGATTCAACTGGATTCCATTGTCTTAATGCTTATTCTATAAAGGGTCATGAGAGGCTTGGAGCCTATAAATGGGAAATTAGGGTACAACGGTGGGTAAACCCTGAATGGGGTGCCAACCCATTGTCGGAGAAAAGTATGCACTAATACGCCCAGTCATACAGGTGAGATAATCACCTTTTTTGACTGTTGGAGGAAACAAAAACTACCCAGAGAACAACCACCAAGAAAACATGCAAACTCCACACACATACAGTAGAGGCAAGATTTAAGAAAACGCTACAAACAGCTGCTATAAAGCAGTGTTTCTCTCATTAGTGTAAAATCAGCCCAGGACATGTCATGCTACCAGAAGGCACTCATCTCTAAACAACACTCATTTCCTGTTTAGAAAGCTTATGATCACATGCACCAAATGTACAAGAACATGGGGGGCACTGGGGCATAGTGGTTAGCATTGTGGCCTCACACCTCCAGAGTTGAGGGTTCAAGTCGCGTAAAGTTCAGATCTGTGTGTGTGTGTAAAGTTCAGATGTTCTCCCTGTGCTTGGTGGGTTTCTTCTAGGTACTCTGGTTTCCCCCCACAGTCCAAAGACATGCTGACTAGGAGAACTTTGCAAGACAATGCAGTCTCATACTGCCCACAACACCACTTGCACATTAAAAGAAACTCAGCTGGGAGTTATTGCCACATCCTCTGTACATTCCTGACCTCACCTCAAGCCATTTTCAAATATATCTAAGGCCAAAGATTGAGATGTGAATAATATTATGGTGTCATTTATAAAGCATTTATAAAACACTGGGATAAATGCCTTATGAAGCAGGGAATTACATAAATAAAGAAAAGGCAGTTTTTCCTCTCATACAGGTAAGTCATTATTTGTTATTCTTCATTATCAAAAGTCCTGGTGTGTGTATAAGGATCTGTGAAAAGGTCATAGGCCCTGTATGAATAATTGAGGGTTAAGGGCCTTGCTCAAAGACAACTTGGCAGCCTGGGACCTGTAATGAAATACAAATGTAAACCGCTCTGGATAAGGGTGTGTGCTAAATGCCTATACTTATTATTATTATTATTATTATTATTATTATTATTTTTCATTTCATGACTTTATTATTGAATCGTACAAAAAATACATGTCGCACCATGACACCCCTTAAAGGAAGGGAATAAATAATCAAGCAAAAGGCGGGGTTGCGGAATCAATAAACAAAAACGATTTTGTTACATATAAGACAATAAACAAAAGTATTACCAAAAACACAACAGGCCTCTAATGCAAATACAAAAACAAAAACAAGAGAAAACAACCCACGAATGGCCACAGGTTACCTATATTGGTGTACAGACAAGCGTCTCACTGAAATCCAGCTCACAGCAAATCACACTGCAAACCTACGAAAAAAGAATAAAGTGACCAAGCCACCACACCACTGCTGTCCACCATTAAGGTCAACCCTGCAGCCACCATGGGGGTCACGGAGATCTAAAACAAAAAGCATAATATTAACAGCGGGTAATGCAATTAAATAGGTCAACCCCTGTTTAGCATCTACTGTAATACCAGTATTGACCTGGGGAGAAACTGAGGCCACATTCAAATAAAGAAAATACAAAATTCGACAAAAAGATACAAAACGCAAAATAAACACACAATGCAACAATAACCAAAGTACACAAAGTAAAATGAACACTACGATAAACACTAGAATAAACACTAAACAAACAAAATAAATGCTAGAAACAAACGGCAAAAACGAAAAAATAAACACCAAAATAAACGGTAATCGTGCCTCCCTGTAAGGAAAAACACAACCCATTACTAACATTTTTTAAATAACATTTAAAACTTCCTTTTATAACTCCTTTAAAAAAATAAAACCAAACAATACCTCTACCATCTGTTATTCAGGTTTGTAATACGCAGGCGACCATTCAGCCATAATACTAAAAACAAAAAAGTAACATTAATAAAAATGTGTTAAATACACATAAACCACATGATCAAAGAATAATAAAACTACTACCTTCAAACTGTTGCATCATATATGTAACACTCAACACTCCATCAGGGATCTGCTTGTATATTGCCGCTGTACAAAAGGCAAATCTACCACGATCTTAAATGTGCTGTGAAAACCAAAATGGAGGAAATGCAAAAGAAAAAAAAAAAACACCCATTAAACATATAACATTTCCAATGACCTTATAGTTCTATGTCATACCTTAAATCTGCCACGAAAACCAAAATGGAGGAAGTGGAAGAACAAATCCCATCACTCCCTTTTATAACATTAAGGCTGATAGAATTTATAGTTCCCCAAATCACATTTCAATACAACCTAACGCTAGGGTTGATGGGATTCGTGGTTCCCCCATATGCATCTCATTACATACACATATTTGTATGCCAGAAAGGAAAGTAGCATTTTATATAAGTGACCACTTTTGAGACAGAAAAAGGATGCTGCTGGGTTTTGCATGAAAAAAGAAGCAGATGCAACAAAACTGTGGGTGGCTCTGTAAGATGCTCAGCAAAACTTCCTTATAATTCCTTATAAATTTTCTTATAAAACTGCATAAACCTCAATAGGGCTGTCAGCATTAATGTGATTAATCTAGAAATTTTAACGCATTACTATTTTTTAACGCAAATTATACGTGACCGAGTTTGACCCTAATGGCTTTTCATAGTCACAGCACGGCTACCTGGCTGTGTGCGATAATGGCATGTTTAACATGGATAATAAAACGACTAAGGAAACATCACCAGGTGTGCTGAACAGCAAGTTTCATTATAAAAAGCTTCTAGAAGGAAGTTTGGGTAAAACCAAAGTTGTGTCCTCACGCTACCTCCAAGGGAAACTTTTTTTTTTTTTTTTTACAAGAATACATTAAATGGAAGACACTGAAAAAGGCTGTGAAAGTGAGGCAGTTGGCAGAAGCTACTTTTATTGCACTTACTGGAGACCACTGGACATCAGAAAGTAACCAAAATTACCTCTGTGTAACAGCACATCTAATCAATGACAAATACTGTAGCACTCACTCACTCTCGGCATGTTAAACAGAAGAAAGGCATGTTACTGAAGCATGTGCTAGCCAAGTAGAAAAGGCAGTAACATGTGCGAACATACAGTACATGGTCACCACTACAGGAGAAGACAGGACTCACAATATGGTTGCTGCTGCAAGTTTACCATTAGAGAGTTTTAATTTAACATCTTTTAAATGTTAATGTTTGAGATATTATAAAACTGCATAATCTGTTTCCTCTTACCAGTTTCATGACTTTTACTTAGAATTTTTATCCTTCGTTCTAGCAGAATATTCGCAATGTGGGACTCCTGGCAGAGCAAACGTTAATAGATCTTCACACTAATAAAAAATAATTTTACCAGTTGCTTGATCATGTGTTCTCGATAGATAAAATAAAACAAGCTATCATGAGACCATGCAGATGCACAAGGTGACACTTTGCAGGGCAGCTAGAAGCACTGAATTTCTTGTACACTGCCATGACATGAATATGATTTTTAACCCCCAGGACTTGTTTCAGGGCCAACCTCTGCAGTGTGAAGAAGAAGAAGAAGAAGAAGAAGAAAAAAAAAGACATCCTCAGTAGAAAATGTATGACTTCAGCTTAAGAACGGTTGTTCAACTAATATTTCATTGGAACGTTTCAGTTAATTAAAATGTCAACATGATTTGAGAAGTTCATTTATTCCCTTTAGTTAATAACTAAATGAGAAGTTCACTCTAAGGCTACTGTTGACTGCTAATGTTTTGACCTTAAATATATTTATAATCCTAGATCTGCAATATACTGAGCATGCCAGTGTTCTTAAAACCTGCTCCTTGGTTCCTTCTTTGTTTTGGGTTCATCATTAAATATTTTGCATGCATCTCCTGCATTTGCATCACCTCCTGCATCATCATGTCTAAGGCACCCAATGACAACATTATAAAGTTTCTATAACGGTCATGTTAAAGCATCACAACTCTGCAAAAATTGAGCATACTCAAATGCATACACTAAAAGGTATACTGCTTCTTCAATTTTGTATTTACTTTGCAAAATAAAAGTGCGAAGAATTTCTATTTAAAATCAAACAAAGATTTGTGCAGGTGCAGTAAAAAAAATTAAAAAAAGAACTTATTATGACATCTTACAGCAAAATAACTCACTGATGCAGGTGTGGAGCGAAGGCTGGCCTGTGTAGTCGGATGTAGTAGAAGAGTTACTGTAACTCAAATTGCTGAGAAGGTTAATGCTGGTACCCATAGCAAGCTAACAGAACACATAGTGCATTGCTGTTCTAATTGCAGAAGTGGGGACCTGCTCAATATAAGGTGGGTGGTCAGAATATTATGGCTGATTGGTATTGACTAAGCAGCTATTTTATCAAATAGTCTATAGTCTGCCTAAAGTGTCTGAATTTGCAGCTTGCTAGTTGCCCCAAAGTTGTTGGTTATGCATCATAATGAAATGAACATAAGCCTAATGGATTCAGTTTGTAAATAGCCAGACTACCAGCTGTCAAATGATCTGAGATGCACAAGTTCTGTTGCTGACAGTGTAAAGATTTCAGCAAGCAAATTCCTTTGAAAGCTAGTACAAATTAGGGAATTTAGTTCAAAACAAAACTTAATAGTGATTATTTCATCACTGTTAAAAGCAAACAGAGATCAATAAAGTCAAAAGGATGTGTTAATTAAATTGTAATCATATAAAGTGTTTTGCAAGGCACCACACAAATGCAGTATGTTATTAAGTTGTTTTATCATTGGTGTGTTTATTTTTCAATACTAAAAGAAAAGCAGTGAGATATCTGACAATTATTGCTTTTCTAGCTAGCCCACTAAACTGATTTTCATATAACAAGTCATCATGTGATACACATGAGGGCAGGGTGTGGCATTGTGCTATTTCCAGTCAATTGATATTAAGAGTTAATAAGGAATTTGAATTGCATTTGGCACTGGTGTTGATTCAGTGCTAGTTCTGATTAAATATCTCAGCCTCCTGTCGGGAACAGTTGGGTTGCATCAGTTGTCTATGCAATATGTGTCTCCTGAGGTCCACCTTACCTCCATCTGCCAATTCCATTAAAGCCAGCAGGCTTATTCAGGCAGACTACTGTAATCATTACTTGCTTCTTTATCTTCTCCATCTTATTTTCCTCTAAATTATACCACCTGATAGCTCACATAGCTATTATAAAATTTTCTACATATTTGATGGGTAATTTGAGTTGCAACAATTCTGTAAAATAACAACTAAAACAACAACAACAATAATAATAATAATAATAATAATAATAATAAAGAAAAAATAATAAGATACAATTTGGTTATATCCCTATTCATACTTTGTACAGGTACAGTATACTTTAACTTTCTATTATGTGTTCCAAGGCCTTTTTTTTGTATTATTCCATTGTATTCTTTGTAAAGGTTTTATGCCTTATAGCTTAAGCATTGCTTTTAGTTCCTGTTCAAATTCAAGTCTTAAGTTACTCTTCAACTTGTGCACCTTCAGGGACTTTAGAAACATGGTGTGCCAATATCTTGTCGAATAAAAGCAATTGTGGCTCCTTACCACTGTAGAGGCAATGAAATAGGACCACCTTGGCACAGAAAATGAAAAACTTCTGCACCTGTCATTTTTCGCTGACAAAACGGACTGTATCGTATGTTTTTGCCAGTTGGTAAGTCTGAAATTTCTGTTTTGGACATCAATTTTCACTGCCTTTCCAGTGTCAAATGTCTTACCTCAGGCTCAAGAGACGGTGTGGCACACAAAGCCAGCAACATGAATATGGTGATAAAATGAAATATCCAACCACACTATTGTACTTACTCACTCATCTTCTATACCACTTTATCCTGTATTCAGGGTCATGGGGACCTGGAGCCTATCCCAGGAGACTTAGGGCACGGGGCAGGGTACACCCTGGACAGGTGCCAATCCATCGCAGCACTATTGTACTATACTTTAATATATATTTTAAAAAAAACCTCTAGGTTCATCATTTAAAAATTTCAGCATGTCATTTATGCTAAGGTGGTTCACATAACCTAACTGTATTTTAAAAAATGTGTTCAGTGATGCAGATTTGTTATTGCATGTGATGTGACCAAGACTCTCTACAAAAGATCCAAACCCAGTCGAGTCATGCAGTAGCCCCATCATAGTCCCTATTTCATAGTTCATTCATTGCCGACATTTTTTTCCCAAATCCTTTTTTTTTTTGTTATTACCACATACAACCCTTGTGCAATATTACAGTCTGCACACTATGAGCTCTTTTATAGGTTTGACTCTTTTGCAGTCAGTACAGCAGAAAGGCTCTGATGAGCCTTTCTTTTTGCTTGCCCATATAGAGGCATGAGGAGCAAAAATAAAGCAAAATTAAAGAAACTGAACATACGGATTGAGGAGGTTTACCATGGCAAAATCTATTATTCAGTTCAGTCTGTGAATAAGTCATACATGCTGCAAGTTCAGAGGTTCAAACTCTGTCTCAAAAAAAAAAAAGGGAATAGTGTAAGGTTAAAAAGCACATTACTACTCAGAAACAAAATATGAGTGTCATGGGTGGGTCAATGACATACCACAGCTCTTTCCTTCTCTGCTTGAGCAACAAATCACCTCCTTAACTGGAAAAACCTCACTGTAATTGTGTACCCTTAAATCCCATTTCTGACAGTCATTTCAATGGCTTAACACCTTCTCTTTATAGCACTTACCCTGTCTCAGCCTGAGGCAGGAATCAAAAGTCAGTTATTTACTGCCCTGGCAGCTGCAATTTATTTCCACAAAAACACATTATATCATTATTTTTTTTGGTCCTGGAAATACCATAGAGAACCCGTAAACCTACCATCAGATCTTTTTTTGTAAGTTTCACATTACCATCACTCACTATTAAGTGTGCCCAGATATACATTAAAGTTGGGCCTTTAACGTCACCTTTATTGACAAAGGTTTGGCCTTTATGTGACATGAATTGTAGCAAAGAAAGAGAGTGTTGTGACCATTATCTAATGTGCAACCGAGACGTTGGAGATGGCGCATCTGTAACTGAATATGAAGTGGCCCTTTACTTCACAAAATGGCACTCTGTATAGCACACATACTGTATGGACCACAAACTGCAGGGGGCAGCATATCTGTTTTGTGTTTTCATCAATCTTTTGTGTAAGTTTGAAGGGAAAAAGTTTATTAGGACCAGAGGGAACGTTACAGAGAGTCTTAGGCTGACTTACAGGGAATAGTGAAATGGTAACTGCATTGAACGAAAGACCTTACCTTGTGTCAAGAAGATATCTTAACTCTTACCTTTTCAAATATCATCTCTCTTTTCTTTTCAGATAAATTCCCTCTTGTACTCAGTGTCGAACTAATGTCCACACTGCAAGTGAAGCTTCAAAAGGCCCAAATAGAAGCATGCACAGGTGTCACGTGTTTCCTCTGATTGCTTCTCAGGCTGCGTCACCAAGCAACCGAGGCGTTGGAGACGTTGTTAGTTACCGATGAATTTGTCTGACCATCTATCTGCTGAATTACATCTTTATCACTATTAAGTAAAAATTACTGGAAAAAAATGTGTGGTATTATGAGTATTTGAATGGAATGCTGCATTTTTTATCACCACTGCATCCTAGCTTTTTTCATCTTTATGAATTGTAACAAACCTCCAAAATGACATTGTCCGACTCTGACGAAATTTTATTATTTGACTATTGTAGTCAACTTAAGTTAGTGGATCCCTGATTAAGGTAAGACATTGGTTTGGCCTAGCCCACTCTGTCATTATAGATTAAAAGCTTAAAAGAAAGTTCCAGATAGACTGAAACAATTATGAACTTAAATGCAGTGGCGGTTAAAAAACTGTAAAAATTAAAGTTACATATTAAAAATTGCTGTTTGATGTGTTATAAAATGAATGGAGATATTTGGGGCACAGAACAGATATAGGTAGTGGTATTGTGTTACACCCCTAGTGTGAAAGGCCCACTGCTCATGACCATACCACAGAATTTTGAGTTTATAGTTGAGGGCTTGCAGAGATTTACAGGGAATGAGCTTCAGGGATAGCAGCGCTGCTGAAATGTGCCACAGTTAAGTCCTTCTACAAAGCTCTTAAACCCCCAATTTTTCTATAGACACCTGGCAGGCTGACATTCAAACCATGATGTAGCTAACCACATGATGCTTCAGTCTCTGACTTGGGCTAAAGTCTGACTAAGTCTAACTCGCTCTTACTTATCTTTGACTTCAATTTGGCTTTGAGTTCAACTTCAAATACTTTGAACAAATTACCTGTAACTTGATTTAACTTCAGAATTGACTCGATATAACGCTGACCTTGTATTCTATGTCCATTTTCATACTAGAAGCAGCACCACTACCCAAATTCTGTACTCAAGAATTTTCTTTATTATTTATCTAAATAAATAGACTTCTTAATTCAACTTAAATTAGACAGGTTCGAACTTGTACATCTATATCAAGTAATAAAGTAAATAGATTGTCTGATGTCAGATTGTCACATTATGACATTATAGAGAAACAAGATTTTCCATTGAAAAATGATATTTTCAATGATCAAACATATTAGATGAATCATAATCTTTGGAGCTGGAGAGTGCCACATAATGTTGAATCCCATAACCCTATAATGTTGAATCCTATAACCCCATAATGTTAATTAACTGTTCAAACTAACAGTTTAATGTCAAGCTACTGGTAGATGTGAGATTTTTAACTCACAGCTCTGGTTTTAAGATCGATGTTCAAAAGGCTGAGATGGAGCACATCCTCATGGCAACCAACAGAAATAGGTGTCCTGTGAAGACCTCTGTGTATAATTGAGCAACTAAGACCTAGAATGAGAAGAGATAAGGTTGGATTTTGCTTTCATCTCCAAACCTGAGCTTTTTTTTTTTTTTTTTTTAGATAACACAAAGTCACGTGTGAGGCACTGGTGACATTTTCAGCAACGATGCTACAAAAAATGAAAAAGGAAGAAAAAAGCCTAAAAAAACAGGCTACAAAATCTATAAAAATTTGACTCCCTTTGTTCCAAATCACATACTAAATATGGCACTTAAATTTTTAAAAGTTTTAGCTTTTTAACTGTCATTTCAAATACATTTAATGCTATCTTAATTAACTGAAATATATAATTTTATACATTTTCATCCATGAGCAGTAGGGTGAACTTCCTACTTAACAATTATAGGTTTTCCTAGAGTCTCAAAAGTATAATAGGTATCTATCTATCCATCCATCCATCCATCCATTCACATTAACATCTTAAAGTCACAGCTGATTGGTGTATATCCCAATAAGCCATAGCATTAACATGTTACCACTGATTATCAAACCAGTAAATTGGTAACAGGATCATGGGGCCTTAAGGCTCATATATGCCTGGGAGGACCAAAGGATAGTCCATCCGGTCCAATCCCACAGAAAAGTCAATGCAGCACAAATTGCCAAAAAGGTCAATGCTGGCCACAATAGAAAGGCTCCAGAACACCCAGTGATGGCTCAACAGGTCCAGGCCCAAGACTGTCAACTCTGCCTCCAAATTCCCAAGATCCCAATCTGATCAACACAAATGGGAAGCACTGGAAATCGAATCAGATCCATGGAGGACCCACCCCACAACCCACAGACACTACAGTACATAATCAGAGGTCTTGTGGAGTTATGCCAAAGGGCGAGAGCTGAAATGCACAATACTGGGCAACAACCACATCAAAACCTTATTATGCTAGTTAATCAAGGAACGTGCTACTTAGTAATGTTGTAATTAAGACCATATAAACAGAGACCAATACTAGAGTCTGCTGACACTGAGACAAAGTCAATAATTTAAGTGGCTGAGATGAGATCAAAACCAAGACCAAAGGTTTTTGGTAAAATGTGAAACATTCAAATGATAGGCAGTCCTTAAACTGATACAAAATACATATTCCAGATACAATCTTAGAAATCATTGTGCACATAAAGTGACATATTAAGACTTCAAAAACTTAGGTAAATTTTGTGTACTGCAATAAAAGTTGTAAATTAACACAATACTTACACAGAATGAACATTATGACAACCAAGTTTTTTAAATGAATATACAAGGATATGACTGGTATGATATGACCCAACCAGTTATTGAACCTCCACAAAAACAGTGCATGGATATTTTTCTTTGTATCTAACACACTGTGTGGGAGAGATAAAGCTTGAGGAAGCAAGAGAGAAACACTTAAAACAAACACAAACCAGAGTAAAAAAAAAAGCTATATATTAAATCAGAGTCATACTCAATATTAGCACCCAAAGAGCGCTTTCCATCAAACAACACAGCCTATTTAATTACTACAGTTCTAAAATTTTATAATTTTAATAACTTCTCGTCTCTCTGCTGGTACATCTCTAGTTCTTTCACAAAAGTAAAAGGCAGTTCCACAAAAAGTGGCATTTATACATGTCTGAGCCAACATTAGCGAATGCTGATGTAATGTGGCTTTATACAGATTGGACATGTACTGTAGCTTTGTATGTCTCATAATTATTTCTCATAACCAATAATGTAACTTAAGAACAACATTTCATCACTGCGTGCTCTGTTCTCTCAATCTTTTACAAACTTAACACTGCATTAGCTAGACTCCCACCTTAGGGGGGAAAAGCCAGCAAGTAACTGCATACAGTAAGTAAAACATACAGTACATTGTTAGTTACTGTAACATGTTTAGAATAAAAATCTGCTGTGTTTCCTTTGCCACTTTTTTTTTAAGATAAACTCTTCGTGTTTTAAGTAGCCAGCCTTTTCCACGGAAGGTTTATCTGATAAAATTTCCAAGAAAGTCGGCTTCTTTTGTTGCACCTACTTTTAGTGAGTTCATGAAGGGGCAGGGAGGGGTGAAAGTTTAAATTAGGAATAAATCAAGTAATTGGTTCCAATTTTTTCCAATGCTTTACATCCAACCACAGTGATGGGGTTAAATAAATTTGACAACGCACAGGCGATTTAGTGATTCCCCACAGTTATGGCTTTGACTGGTTTAAAATAAAATCCCAAGTCTAATTTGGCTGAGACAGAAATGGGACTGAGTAAAAATGTGGTCGATTCCGGGACAAGACCAAGACCTTCAAAAAGGCTAATCTTGAGTACTAGAACTCAATATGGTAAATGTCAAACAGCAAGCACCACAAAATAACTTCTTCAAGTCAAAATATATTTATATAAATAAAAGTAAGGTTTTGTCTGTACATTGGTTAGAACTTTATTTTATTTTATTAAATTTAATTAAGTTTTTTATGTTTCATTCATTGGACCCGAAACCAGTCTGAGAAAATTTTCCATCTGTATATTTGTTGGTCTGTCCATCTGACCAGAATTCAATGAAACTTTGCCAGTCCTTTGGTGTTTGCCTGAAGTTAAACCTGAGACATAAATGAAAATGGTGAGTAGAGATTATGAGCAGTTACGTGCCAGATTAGAAACCTCAAGTTTGGACAGTGGACGACGAAAGAAGTAGAACTTCTTGGTAGAACAAGGTTTTGGATGCTTTACCTTACATATTTTTATTTATTTGTATTAATACGTTAGGCAGAGAGTTTCGCTGTACAGAAAGACAGGCAGACATGTACCTGGGCTTATGTACGTAAATCATGAGCAGTATCGTGAACTCATTTCCTACGCTACTTCCAAATCAGTCCTTCCTGCCGAAGTATTCATCTCTTCAAGGAAGGCTTTATGCTACAGTATATTTTGAAATCTAGCTGTGAAGATTAGTGCTTATTAAACCACAAGAGCATTAGTAAGGTCAGGCTTTGAGGTTGGGTGAGTAGGCATGGGGTGCAGTCGTTAGTCCATTTCATCCCAAAAAGAATTTAATGAGGTTTAGGTCAGGGCTCTGAGGTTCTTTAACTCCAATCTTGGCACATCATTCATTCATGTAGCTTGCTTTGTACATTGTATCCCCATACTGAAACAAGTCCCTTAGTTCTGGTGAAATTGTAATGCAATCGTATTTAATGACAATACAAAAACAATTGTGTGTTTCCAAACTCGTGGTAAGAGTTTGGGGAAGAAACAAAGTGTGATTGTAAGGGCTCCCCAAGTTTTAGCCAAATAATACAGAAAATGGTATTTAAAAAGGCATAAATATACAGAATATTGCATTTTTTCATAGTTTAATGATACAAATCTGTTTTCCCACATGCCTCCAATTTTTCTTGTTTCCTAGTCATCAATGCTCTCACTTTGACTTCTGTCTCTTTTGCTTCTGCTTTATTGATTTGCCTACAATAATGAGGTCCACTTCTAACCCTTGCTATGGATTTTGTCTC
Source organism: Leiocassis micropogon (assembly GCA_028565275.1). Lineage (NCBI taxonomy): Eukaryota > Metazoa > Chordata > Actinopteri > Siluriformes > Bagridae > Leiocassis > Leiocassis micropogon. The sequence continues at coordinate 4,054,256 of JAOVVA010000017.1, forward strand.
CGATGCTTGGATAATCCTGTTTTTAAAGAGATGTTGATCTTTTTTTTTTTTTTTAATACTGCATCAGAATGCATTCATTACTTTACCTCATACTGTATTCACCACACTACCAATAGCATGTTGTGAGATAATTAACTGAAAATTGTTCGAACAGATTTTAAATGCTTCCTTAATTTGTTATGGTTCAAGGCTAATCAGACATTATAACTAAATCCTACAGAGGCTTTAAGGGTATAATTTTATCAGTCAGCTACTGCTGGAAATAGAATGGGAAAACTAGCTTAGCAGCATACAGTAGCAGCTGGCATGACCTACATTTGGTTGTTAAACATTGTGGCTGATCTCAAGATTGATCTGCTATTAATTTTGTAATTTCTTTATATTGTTTTAAAAAAAGAAACAGTAAATATTATCAGTAGGTCTTTGGGACTTTGCTGCTAATTAATTATATTATATTATTATTCCATTATATTTAGAAAGCACGTTCAATTAAAATTTTTTAAAGATTCCTCATAATAAACATTGTTTCATAAATCTACTGTATTTTATTTCACTAGCTATTATCATTCTTTTCCAAAAATCTACAAAACAGTAATGTGTCCATCTGGGAGATAGAAATGTGTGTGTGTGTGTGTGTGTGGTTACAACCTTCAGCTATCCTCACACAGCACGAAACACAGCTGCAGCAATCAAGATAATTTGAAGACGCAATTGCTTGATATAATGAAGTACTTAAAAAGAAAATACCACTCATAAAAAGCAGCAATCCTCCATGCAATCTTTCATATTTTATTATGGCAAAACAGGGTTTTCATATGATTAAGGTCTTGAAATGTTTATTGTCATTTCCCTGAATGGTAGGAAGCCCATTTGATCCTTCCTCCTGTCAAGCGTTCAAGGAGAAGTTACATTTCCAATAATGAGATGTGTGGTATAATGAATTTCGCTGATCCACAATGAGCTAAAGTTATGAGACATGCTTTCAAAGTAAATGACAGTCTTTTAGGTGTCCTTAGCCACTGAGACAGCCGGTACTGTTCACTAAACCATTGTTGTGAAATCTAATGAATTCCATGGCTTGCTTATTACGAAAACAAAAATTTGCATGGTAAGATTTTGGGTTTAGAAATTAAAAAAGTTTAATCACTACAGTCAACCATAATGTCAGACACATACTTGTGAAAACATCCACTACAAAATTACAATAAAATGCTAAATTCATGCAATGACTATGAATGAAACAATGACTTCTTTGTTATTTTAAACTTTATCTTTGTTGATTTTTTTTGAACATAGATATTCTTTATTAGGAATTTTTTTATGTAGAAATGTGTTTATAATGCCACAAAACTACAGAAGTGCTGAAAGTGACATAGTGGTTAGCATTTCCAGGGTCGAGAGTTTGGGTTCTGCCTCCGGATCTGCGTGCATGAAGTTTGCAGGTTCTCCCAGTGGTGGGTGGGTTTGCTCCAGCAGTCCAAACTCATGCCGATTTGGCCCACTGGCATTTTCAAATTGCCTGTAGTGTGTAAGTGAGTGCATACATGCTTGTGCCCAGTGTTGGATTGGCACAATGTCCATGGTGTACTCCGCCTAGTTCCCTGGGATAGGCTCCAGTCATTCCACTACCCTGAATTGGATAGCCAGTATTTAATTTATTTTTGCAGCAAACATTTTGGAAACTGAGATGTGAGTCTTCTCAATACCGGGATGGTCTTGTTGTGTTGTGTGTACAAGTCCGTGTTGCAACTGTGATTGGGTCATTAGGGAATACTGTTGCAATAAATGGGTGTACTTTGTCTCCAACAATGTTCAAGTATGTGGTATGTGTCATAGGAACATCCATATACAGCAAAATATTGCCCAAAGCATTGCACTGCCTCTGCCATCTTGCTTATGGCATTATGCTCACATTGCCTTTGTAGGCACTTTTGACAGTAGACAGTGGTCAGCATGGGCAATCTGACTGGCGTGTTACAATGCAGCTCTGTAAGCAATAACCTGCATTGCATTATGTGTCTTGATGCCTTTTTATTATAACCAACATTATTTTTTACAGCATTTTGCTCTCTCTTCAGTAGCACTTCTATGGGATTGAGCCAGACAGGCTAGCCTTTCCTACATGCATCAATAAGCCTTGGACACCAGGTGCCATTGTAACAAGATAATCAATGTACTTCACTTTACCATTCAGTAGTTTTAATGATAAGGGGAATCCATGTAGTGTGTGTGTTACATACCTTGTCCACCTTCATACACAGACATTTTTATGTGTCTATAAGATTTTCTTGTTAGCAAGTCTGCCACCACATCTCTCAGTCTACACTCTAAGTTTCAGCTTCTATCCTCCAGGGCCTTTTTTTTCCCCTCTAAAGCCTTTAGAATTTTTAACACTAACATGCAAAACATCAGGCCTCTAGCAACCCATGGCCTTGTTTCCTGCTCACCTTATTCTTTTATTACAAAGGAATTTTTATTTTCTCTTTTTTCAGGTTAGACAAATGGCTGCCAAAAGGTCAACTAACTATGGAACATTTTCTGTTTATTCCATCCAAATTTGATTTGATACTTGACTAAAGTAACATTTAAATATTCCATTTAAAATGATCAAAAAATTAAAGCAGCAGCAAATCAAAGTAGCGGTTATTGTGATTATAGAGCTTCTATAAATCTGACGTCTTTTATATTTATAAATCATACACCTGTACCAGTATATCTACACTTAGTACAGCAATAAAAAATACAGGCATACACTGTAAACCCTAATGCTCAAAGTAATTAAACATATTCAGTACTGTTAACTTAAATAATTACAATTAGTTCAAATTAATAGACCTTGATGAGTATTTAGAACTTTTTGGTATTTATAAGTTTGTAGAAATGAAACTTTTCAAGTTAACTGAACAAATTTGATATTTTAAGTATCTGTAAGTAGCAGTAACTGTCACCTTAAAGTTCCATCAACTTAAAATCTTTCAGACTAGCGATTTTGTGTCTGACGTCATCAGGGGAACAGGGCACTGGTGGCTCAGTGGTAGGGGTTTCGCCTGCATGCGAAAGGCCTGGGTTCGATTCCCAACAACTGGATGAAGTGCCAGTCCCAAGCCCAGATAAAATGGGAGGGTTGTGTCAGGAAGGGCATCTGGCGTAAAACCTATGCAAGCTTGTGTGCGGACCGGATTGTCTGCTGTGGCGACCCATTGCCGGGAGCAGCCGAAAGACCAACAACAATTGATTTGAATTGCTACAAAACAACTAAAAAAAAGTTGTTTTTTTTTAGTTTTGACAATAATGCAAGAAAAGAAAATTTATATTAATAAAATAAAATATTAATATGAATGAGTACAACAAACTCAAAAACTCATAGTTCCATTTACTTAAAACTGGAATACACACATATACTTTTAAAACAAATATTTTAATGTTATGTTTCATGATCCTCCTGAGTTGGTCCCTATTTTTTGTGTTTTTTTTTTACTTTTGTGTTTGGTACTGTAAGATTCTTATTTTGTGATAGCACATGATACACTATATGGACAAAAGTATTTTGACCTGCAATTACATTGTATCCAAATACATACACTCTAGTATAGAGTTGGTTCCCCTTTTGCAGCTATACTGTAACAGCTTCCACTCTTCTTGGAAGACCGTTCACAAAATTTTGGAGTTTTCTGTGGGAATTCAGACCCGCCCAATCTGTAGAGCATTTATGAGGTCTTGCACTTATGTTGGACGAGAAGGCCTGGCTTGCAATGCTCGTTCTAGTTCATCCCAGAGATGCTTGTTGAGGTCAGGGTGCCATGTTGAGGTCAGGGCCAGTCAAGTTCTTTCACACCGAACTCATCAAACTATGTCTTTATAGTTCTTGCTTTGTGCACTAGTGTTCAGTCATGTTGGAATAGAAAAAGGGCATAGCTGGAAAGTTGGAAGCATAGCTTTTTCCAAGATGTCTTAATATGCTGAAGCATCAAGATTGACCTTTACTGGGGATAAGACGCTTGATTGAAACACCTGAATTCAATAATGATTTCCAAAATAAATAATTTCCAAATCTATATATAAAATAAATTGACATTTATATACCTGCATATAATATGAGCAAAATAATAACCAACTGTTACAACAAGAACAATGAAAATCCTCTGACAAAAGCAATCTCTTCAAGAAAGAGGACTTTGCACTTTCCTATTTCTTGACAACATGATAAGCTGCATTTTTTGGTCTCATTATCTTTGAGAGAAAAATCATACTGGATGATAAGGGAACAAATACTTAACAGAAGTGATCACAGTATCTAACGTGTCATGGATGGCAAAGTAGCTTTTATTAGAGCAACCCAAAGCACTGTAGCAGTCCATAGCAAAGCACTTAATCACATGCAAATGGAGATAAACACAGAAGATCTATAATTGATGTCAAAACACAGGGAAGTGTCACAACCTGGAATACATGTGAAAATAAGAGAAAAAGGCTTGACAATATTTGATGCAAAAAAAAAAAAAGGCCAAAGGTACTTGAAGGAAACGAGAAAGCAAAACGACAAAACCAGGTGTTAATCATGCTGGGAGTAACACAGGGAATTTGTGATTTCTGGTCTCTATTTGTATGCTATACAAGGCGTCTGGAATAGTGAGATGTTTTAATGAAGGCACTTGAACTCCTGTTGGTGTGTAAAACATCCACATTAGGGCCATTTGCCCCAAGGCTGACGATTATGCTTTCCTAGCCACCCTAATCAACCTCCGGTTGACTCTGGGGGAAAACAGCTCATTACTTGAATGCATTCATTATAATGTCCCTACTGTGCTCAAAGTTCAGTGACCACACTTCATTTACAATTGAGCAACAATTAAAAAAAGAAAGAAAGAAAACAACAATTGTAAAATAAAATGGTAGTGATGCCCTTGCGGGGAACATTCTCAGTTACTTTTGTCAATTGGGCTTACCTGGATTTAGCTCCATCCTGAATAAAAAGCAATTAGAGGATAAATGCACCAACTGTGAATAGTAATAGTTTAGCAGTGGGGATCAAACTTCAGTGTTTGTAATACCATCATGGTCCACATAAACTGTAATAAAAATGCATAATCAAAATAATGGGAAATATTATGTCCTAACACCCTAATGCTGTATTAATTTTTATAGCAGTTGCCCCTAAAATGGTTGATTAAATGGAATTTTAACAATGTATGCTCGTATTCACAAATTTCATTAAAACACCACTGCTTTAGCTTGGCAGGCGGGCAGATCGTTCATTCATTTTCCACACAGCTTAGCCTGGATCTTAGCCCAGGGAGCTCAGGGCACAAGGCAGGGGATACCTTAGATGGGGTGCCAACCCATCACAGAGCACAGGTGCACACACAGTTACACAATCAATCAGACAATATGGGCAATTTGGAAACAGTAGTCAGCCTACATGTCTTGGGATTGTGCAAGGAAACCAGAGTACTCAGAGAAAACCTACAAAGCACTGAAAAAACATGCAAACTCCATGTACATAGACCAGAGGTACGATTCTTATCCCAAACCCTGGAGGAGTGAGGCAACAGTGCTAACTGCTGAGCCCCTGTGGCCAACCACAGGAGCAAATTTTATTTATGATGTATGATTTTTATGGAGTTGTTGTTTATGTAAATAGTAAATGAGCTGGCAGCAGGCTATATTGATACAGTCAACCTTATTCCCACCACATGACCCTGTATTGTGTGATGAAACATGTGATGGAAGTGGTCTCTTCCAGAATAAGCCTCATCTACACAACAAAAACACTTACTGAATAGTTGGTTGAGGATGTAATATGATGTAAATTATATGCAACGAATTTCCCACTTATAAGATTGAAATTTGTCCCATAATTTTATACTTTAAACAGTGCTCACCACTGCTACCATCATCAAAACAACAATTGAGGGAATATCTTTCGATTGAAAAAGATTGGAATATCTTTTGAATTCAATTAATCTGGTTGCATTAAATCGATGCTGTGATGGCTCATAGTGGGTGTCAGAACGTTGCAAAACTTTTAATATATATATATATATATAAAAAATTACAGGGATTATATTTTGTCTGTAAAACTGAGCAGGTGTCGTACAATTGCAGTTTCGATCGCAGTAAGGGCCAACACAACGATTTGCTGTTTATGGGGTGGTGGTGGCTCAGTGTGTTAAGGCTCTGAGTTACTGATTGGGAGGTTGACGGTTCAAGCCCTAGCTCCACCAGGTTATCTCTGTTGGGCCCTAGAGAAACGCCCTTAACCCTGTCTGCTCCAGGGGTGCTGTATAATGGCTGACCCTACGCTCTGACCCTAGCCTACTAAGAAGAAGCTGGAATATGCAAAGAATAAAGAATTTCACTGCGCAGAAATGGATATGTGACGATTAAAGGCTGAACTCTCTACACTATATCCTGTGCAGTGTTATAAATAAATCAACTTCTAGATTGTTTGAACAACTTCATGCTCTAACTCTGGGCACGTCAGGTGACTTGTTCCGTGATGTTTTTGCATGGGCCCACGTGGATGCTATAAAAGCACTTTATGTTTTAGTCTCCTTCATTTAGAGGGTGATCTCTCCTGAATAGTGTGGATGTGTGTTATTGGTGTGTTTATATGTAGAACAGCCAGGAATTTCCTGGAATTTTATGGCAGACATCATGTTAGGATTCTGGGGTCCATGTTTTCCGCTAACAATTAAAATTTACGCTAGACTTTTAAAAATTGGTTCTTTATGTAACAGCCTCAGCTGCAACCTCACATCCCCTCTCATCTGTTCCAAACACTTAGCAGGATATTAATCATCAGCATGGTCATCTGTCATCATATGTATCTGTTTCTCACTGGTTATGCCTGGGTCATGCATAGGTCACTGTGTGGCTTAACAAACAAATAACATTTCTCTGAAACTGCTCAGGTACAGGGACTGGACTAAAAATGAGAGCCAAAGAATGTATGTATTAACTGGTTAAGGCAACTGACCCTTAGCAGCCCATCAGTGACCTTCGTTAACCAAACAGACAAGTTAATGTCACTTGTCAGCCAAGTCTGCTCTACACAAGAAAAAATAGTCAAGTTTTTCTTTCCATCTGAGGATTATAAATGGACCAAAATGGTCCCTGTCATCTTTTTTCTCCAAAATCTGTGAAATGCTGCCAATGCAGTTGATGCAGCAAAAAAGGAGAGAGAGAGAGAGAGAGAGAGCATTAAGCTTTTCTCTGCCCTACTGTGCACTTCCATTTCTAGAGATTTGGCTTGCTTTTTTAAAATGAATCCTCTGAGAAAAGAAACCTTTGCAATTATCACTAACGGTCAGAAAAACATTTTTCGCCCAGACTGCACATATTTTGCTAAACCAAAGAGTAAATTGAAAAAAAAAAAAAAAAAAAAGTCAACAGGGTGGGCACAATAATTGGGAATAACACTGAATTATTTTCTGCTCATTATACTGTGCTGCTATGAACAAACAAGGAAACTTAAATGTTCTCTAATTCTCAGGAGCATGCTCTTGTTTTATATCACACATTGTATCTATTAAGGAAGTACTTAAAACATTTGTTTAAGCATTACTTACTCTCTTACTTATATTTATAACACATACACTGTACAGGGTAGCTGGTAGCCTGGAGCCTATCTCAGGGGACTTGGGTATATACCCCCTCCACGCCCACCCCCAACGCACACACAAATGCACACACACTGTGCAATTATGGAAACGCCAAATTAGATTAATTTCCATGTCTTTGGACAGAGCAGACCCACCAGGCACACGCCTAACATGCAAAGCCCATGCACACAGACTCGAAGGGAGGACCCAAACCCTCAACCCTGGAGGTACAAGCTCACAGTGCTAACCACTACGCCACCATGCTGCAAATTGTTTAAGCATTATACACAGGCATTTATAAACCCTCTTATGAAAGCTTACTTTATCTGTGGGTAAAGGATTAATGGAAAAAAAGGACAAAGATAAGAACAATACACTTTGTCAAGTGCCAAACAATATTTATTTATACAGTATATGAAGAAGGCTAATGTAGGATAGCACAGTGGTGTGGCGGGTAGCATTGCTCCATCATCTCTGGCTCTCTCGAAGTTTTGCATATTCTCCCTCTGTCTGGTGGATTGGCTACTCTAAGGATGTGAATTTGTGTACCCGTGTCCTATGATGGACTGGCATCAAACACATTTTTGCCTCATCCTAAGTGTTCCTGGGATAGGGTCCAGAATCACGGTGAACCTGACTAGAATACTTACTGATGGTGAATGAATGAATTGAATGAATGAATGAATAATTTAGACTACAGCACAATGCCGCATAGTTCTATTTTCTTAACAGGTAGAAATGGAACAACCTTCTAGTTAGGTTCAAACTTTCAGTTTAAATCAAACACTTATTCATTCTGTTAGGCATTTTTAAAACAGATTTTCTCTTACAGTATGTCCAGGTCTGGGAAGGTCATAAGCATATAACATTTTGATGCTATTCCCAAAATATTTTCAAACTCAGGTGTGTTAATAGTTGACTGGAAGGACACTTTCTTGCTTGATTTCATTATGGGTTTATTTGACCTTTCACTTTTGGCTGTCCTTTTTACTCAAGCTGTCAGGGCAAGACCTGCCAAAGTTGCCACTTGCACTCTCTTGTAAACTCTTGCACAAAGTACACCCTTTTAAAATCCACTGAAAGATACAAGCATACCAAATAGTCTGCCCTTTCTCTGCTTGATTCAACCTGATATGATTGGAGCACAATTCACTCACACACTTCTGCTGAGAATGGTTCCACATGGATACCCTAAAAAATGATGCTTCCAAAATCATTGCCCCAGTGGATAATCTTACTTAAATACTGTGGCGACTGTGTAAGAAAAGCGTTTTTATGATAAAGACTAATCTGTGACCAGCCCAAGATCTCCTCACACTAAATGTTGTTCAGTGTCCTTAGTACTCTTCTATCCACTTCTACCATAACATGCATCGCTACACGTATGGCACCAAGTCTGGGAGGAGGCGTGATAGCTACTGTATCTTGCTGATGTTAGCAAGCTAAATATCTGACCATTTTGATTCATGCACACTCACATTCCATACAAACTTAAATAATTCTTTTGATTGTGTAAAGCTGCTTTGCGACAATGACAATTGTTAAAAGCGCTATGCAAATAAAATTGAATTGAATTGAATTAAATTAAATATCTTGTTAGCGGCAAGCTTAATATCTTAGACTTTAAAACTGTGTGCATTAATTAGGGGACAGATAGCTAATGCTAGATAGTAGTTGCACTACTAGCTGCAGACATTGTACTTGTGGAGCTATTGTACAAGCAATATCACACTCAAAGGTGTGCTGATGTGGTGAATATCACTGCATCACAGCCCTGCATCTGCCCCTGTAGAACTGAATAACTATAAATCCCACCATTTGGTTCACCCTGTACAGTTTCGACTGAGTAATCTGATTGGAATGAGAGATTATAATAAATGGTAATGGGACGTTTAAATACGTGTATCACTCCATCGTCATGTGTTGTAATAACTGTTAATTACACTAACTGTCGGTCACAGCATGGGTGAAAATAGGTCGGTATGGTCCGCAGTACTGAGGAGAGAGCAACTGCCGGCCAAAACCCAAATTCAAAACCAGACACAGGAACACATTCTGCAAGAAAACACATCTGATAAGGTTATGTCATCATAAACAACACTTTTTCTCCTTTATAATTGCTTCTAAGTCATTCTGAATGGCCTTTGTGTTGTTTTTCTTTATATAAGCCAAGCTACAAATATAACTACTGTAGCTTCTAACACGAGGCTGAATCGCAAATCATTCTGATTATACACTCTAGCTGCTAGTAATCCCATCATTTGATTCACCCAGTAGAGAATTGATTCTCTTTTCAAGAAGAGTGCTCGTAATTATCTCATTATTCTCATCATTATCATTTCAAATCAAAACAGTATGAGATGGAAAACTACCATTATGGCACCATCCTGTCCTATGACTTTACGTTTTAATGTATTTACTAACCTAAAAAATTAATACTCATTGGTGGGTTTGAAGGCTACATAAAGGATTTGTGGAACTCCAAACAGAATAATAGGGAAATTGGTTAATGTTAATATTTAGAAGCTGACTTGAAACATAGCTTTAAATTAGATTAGATTCAACTTTGTCATTGTGCAGAGTACATGGACAGAGCCAATAAAATGCTGTTAGCATCTAAACAGAAGTCATAGGTGGCCTATTTACAATAAATAAATACTTGTGTTATATACAAACAGAAGATGCATTTGGATATTGTATTTAGATTTAGATATTGTATCAGACTACACTGCACTACTTTATGGCAAAGTCTGTACAAATGAATTAAACACCTCTTATAAACCAGAGCACTCCAAAATCCATGAGTGAGAAATTATTTTTATGTGTATAATGAATTGGAGGGCTAGGGATAACGTGTCACCATGGGGACACGTTATAGTTAAATGACCCACACAGGCAGGGGACTGTAACACTTTCAGGAACTGCATGTTAGATTTTAAGAGGCGAATATTTTTGGGCTGTATACTTAAGAAGAAGTTAGAGTAAGAAGAAAAAGTCTCAGAAAAATGTCAATCTCCAAGGGTTTGGTTCAAGGGTGGGTCAAGGTTCAGTTCAGTGTATGTGAGGACCTTCTGTTAAGGATTCTCTATACGTTTATTGCTTTTGGTTTTAGTGTTGTTGCTAGCAAGTTTGTTTCTGTCTTTGTGAATCCATAGCACATTCTAGGAATACTGAGAAGACAAGGAGAGGAAAAAAGAATCTCAACAGAGACTTAATGGAGAGGTGAGACAGCAAAGCAATCATTATACCATCATTTTTTACACCTACAGCATTTGGCAGATGCCCTTATCCAGAATGATTTAGGTTGATTTAGGGCCCAGTAGTGGCAGCTTGGCTTTGAACCCATGTCCTTCTGACTCAGAGACCAACAGCTTAACCACTAAAGCTACCCCTCTTTGTTTGGAGTTTTTTTTTTTTTTTTTTAAATGGTACAGCCTTCCATAATTTCTTCATATTAAATTTTAATAAATCATATAAATTAAATTAAAGAAATGGGAACAAATGTTTTTGTGACAGGCTGAAAAGTGCCTAAAAGACACAATTTAAAAATGGGTGGGTTATGTAACAACCTTAGCAGCAACCACATTTCCCCTCTTCTCTTCCAATCACTCAGCATTTAGCATCTCAAGTATACTGATCACTGGTCTGATCATCTGTCATCATCTGCACTTGCTTCTCACTGGTTCATGCCTTAGATTACATGGTTTTTTTTTTTTTGGGGGGGGGGGCGGGGATTTTTGCATGCATGATTTATAGGTCACTGTGTGGCTTATCAAACAACACACATTTCTCTAAAACCTGTCATCTACAGTGTCTGGACTTAAAATGAGAGATAAAAAAGGTCCTTGAAGAGAGAGCCTGGAGAACTATTAGACTAGATAAGACTAAGATTAAAATATGAAGAAATGGGGTGCGGCTCAAGACTTTTGCACAATGCTGTATGTCTAGCACTTTGTTTGAAACTTTATATAGTTACACTGAACAATTGGATGCAGCAGTATGAAATGCCTCAGTTAGTGCAGCAGACAAAATATGTCTGAATCAAACACACCATCTGTGATTATGGTCATTCAAAATCTCATGGCATCTGGCAGCCACTACACACATATTGAAGAAGAAAAAAAGATTTTATACCAGCTGCATTCAGTTACTTAGTGGAAAACCTGACAATGAAGTATTTTTTTAATACAATTGACTTAATAGGCTTGAATTCTGACTTGGAGAAAAAAAAACACATCACCAGTGGACACTTCTAACAGACCTTCTGTTCATCTAGCAGCTGTGGCTCTTTGCTGAAGCAGCTATCCATGCATAAAAAATACGCCTTAAATGGATGCAGTAGTGCTTTGTAGCCGCAACAGCTCAAATAAAATACAGCGAGCGAACAGGACCAGCAAGGCCAGTTCTTTTGTTTTTGGCATAATTTGAATGCATACATTTTACAGGCTTGAAACAAAAATATGGATATGAGACATTGAACGTCTACTCCTGCCTCACCTAGAGTTTTTTTTTTACATGTAAAGGCTGTGTTTGCTAATGCAAATGTTTCATACAAATTTACAATGATCAATCAATTACAAGTAGAACCTTTGAAGCAGCAATATTTCACACCAAAAATATGTCAGCTATACACTCCTAACAAATTCTTATTTAAATGCATGCAGTTTCCTAATTCACATGGTATCAAATGAGTCTTTTTTCACTTCGAAATTAGTATCTTGCTTTTATATTACATCATATTACATTTGACAGCAAAGAGGGAAAAAAAAATTATTCAGTCCACATTTCTATCTTTTTGTGGGGCTTACATTTAGAGTGTTTAAGAGCAGCAGTCTTTGCCTGGTCCTTTATTTACTGTTAAAAGCCTATGAAGAAGATTTTCTCTACATTTCATCACTTTAGTATTATCTGGCTTAAGAGTGACTTGCAGAGAGAACCTTACAATGCTAATGTCACCGTCTGACTTGTAAACAGAACACACATTCATGTCTAGAGGCTTTTATTTTGTGTATTTTAAGCAGGCATGAAAAACAGTTTGTGAATAGAAATGGGTGTGGTATTTTTCTGGTATTCCTTTCAGAAATCCCAGATATTACTAATGTGAATTCATCAAAGGAATTTTGATTCATAAATCGACCTGCAATGACCTGCAATATTAGTTTGATGACTGTGATCAAAGTGCATACACAATTTAGCAGTAACCATTTGGGATTTGTTTGTATCCCATTCAGAAAGCCTGGTCAAATCTTTTTTTTCGTTACTAATAATCCACAATTCTTGTCGACTTCTTAAATAGTTCTTGATAGTTCATAATAATACATTGCTATTTAATTACTTCTCATGCGGAACTTTTTAATCAGTTGCTCTGATTACTGTGCTCTAAGTATTGACGTACTGTACTTACAGCAATTTCTTTTTCATATGGATTTTAATACTGCTTGCAGTTTGGCTATTAACCATTTTGTACTTTGGGCAAACACATCAATTTTCAGTGTACAGCAAATGGTTCCTCAGTGTAGAAAATAACAGTCTGTATTCCCAACGGTACCTATTTGCCTATGCAGAAGCTCAAGACCTCCAGGGTAATTTATGACTGGAAAAAAAGCAATGAATTCTCTTGCCTGACTGCTGTGTGAGCATCTAAACCGGCATTAAAACAAACCTAGGTTATTCCGCTGGCCCGCCCAAGCACAAGGCCTCTCTGATCATCATTACCACATTCCTGACTTTATTCTCTTATCTCACGTGCCTTCTGCTCTCTTAATCATCGCATACACATTGTTTTACCTGCGAAGCTTTAACTGGGTCATTGCACTAAGTTCCTATGCCTCTATATTGTACCATCAGGCCTCACATTCACACTAGAAAATATAAGGCAAGGATGGAATACAATTATTAATGTTCAGTGAGGAGTGAGATGTTTAATAGTGAAACCATGCATGCTGGTATTCAGCCATCATATGTAAGTACAGACTTTTGCACTGTTCAGAGAATTAGAAAAATTAGGTTGGAATTTTTCCAGCAAAAAATAAGAAAAGAACAATTACATGCAATACTGTCCTTGAGACAATTTTCATGCACAATATCAGCTCAGCCATGGACGGTCTGCTAACTCCACTAGTTTGCTACAAGTCATAGCATCATGGCATGCTGAAATTATCGTTTTAACCTTTAACTACATAAACAGAATTATAGAACATCATTTGAGGCCAATATTAAATACATAAATATAAGGCTAATAATTAATTATGAGCAATACACAAGTTCTGTATGTTATACAGGTTAAATTTTTGCATGTGGAATACATTTAACCAGTGCAATAACTGTGCACAAATGTGAATGTGTGTATGTTTCTCTTTGCATGCTTTCATATACTGTATAAATACACATACATAACAAACAGCCAGGTTTGTATCCCTCTTTTAATTTTGTGAGTTTTTTTAATTATCTGAACATAGCGAGTCTCAGTTTTAAGCAAATGTGACCTCAGATAAACAGCAACATAAAACTTTCTTTCTGTGCAATTATTTATTTAACAAAAATGAAGCAAATGTACAGTGCATCCGGAAAGTACTGTATTCACATACAGTATCACTTTCTCCACATTTTGTTATGTCACAGCCTTATTCTAAAATGGATTAAATTCATTTTTTTTTTCAGAATTCCACACACAATACCCCATAATGCCAACATAAAAAAAAGATGTACATAAGTTTTCACAGCCTTTGCCATGAAGCTCAAAATTGAGCTCAGGCGCATCCTGTTTCCCCTGATCATCCTTGAGTTGTTTCTGCAGCTTAATTGGAGTTCACCTGTGGTAAATTCACTTGATTGGACATGATTTGGAAAGGCACACACCTGTCTATATAAGGTCCTACAGTTGACAGTTCATGTCAGAGCACAA
>JAOVVA010000017.1:4084497-4107630 GCA_028565275.1 Leiocassis micropogon
ATATAAATTCAAGCTTTTGGAGTAACCTAGTTAAAGTCTGGCCTTAAATCCAATTGAAATCCTTAAACTGGTTGTTCATGCTCAAAAACCCTACAATGTGCCTGAAATAAAACAATTCTCCAAAGAAGAGCAGGACAATATTCCACAGCATGTGAAAGTTTTAGCAAACACCTGATCGTTGTTGCCGCCAGTGGTTGCGAAGTTGTTGCTGCATTGATACAACTAATAACTACTTAATGTGGTAACATGTGTTTGTGCAACTTTTATTTAATTAATACATAAAATCCTCATTTGAAGAACTGTACTGTGTAATTACTCGGGTTTGTATTTATCTTTGTGTAATACTAATATTTGTTTGATGATCTTCAAATCATTTAAGCATGACAAATATGAAAAACAAAAAAGTCAGGTAGGTGGCAAATATGTTTTATTTACAGTAGGCTATACATACATACAAATAAATATTATTGTTCTTAACATACCCCAGACATATTTACATTGATGATCCATTTTTTTTTTTTGTTACTGCATATACTCACTGCATAGGTATGTTACATAATATATACTGCACACACTTATTTAATCTGCAAGTTCTTACTACTAGTTGCACTTCTGGTAGATGCTAAAATGCATTTCATTGCTGATTACCTGTACTATGCAATGAAAATAAAGTTATTTCTTTCTATCTATCCATCTATACATCCATCCATTAATCCATCTATAAGATTGGCAGACACGCACGGATATCTTTAATATTTACTAAAGTGCTAAATGTCACTAAAATATACCATACTGACACACAAATACCTTCGGACAAAAAAATCCATTATAAAGAGATAACAGAATTCATACAATGTGCTTGTACATATTTCCCAACAAAAACAAGTCTGACAGTAAATAAATGCATTTCTGTTACACTGAAGACATTGTGTTGCTGCTGTCTCTTTGTTTTAAATGTAACTAAAGGAAAATGGAAAGAACCTTGATGCATATTTCTTGTTAAACATCAGCCTCAGGCAGAGCGTTGCATCTGTCATTTAATACCTTGACAATATTTCTTTTATCTCTTACCTCATCTAAAAGGCAAAATAGATGGCATACTGGGAGAGGAAGGATATTGAAATCTAATGTTTAAAGATATTGGTTTTATATATGAGTGTATAAACATAAACTATTACTTTACCCATATAGACTTATTTCAGGCTTTGACAGGGTTAACAGAGACTAAAGGATACATTTTGAAATACAATTTAGGAGTGTCAAACAGGGGCTTGTGATGAACTTTCTCATGAATGAGGGTGTAAAACCAATTGACATTTACAAAAGACTTCAAGTACAGTACAGTCGTGAGGCTCTTAGCTGCTGTTAAACATTTGAATGGTGCAAATGTTTTATAAGTGAATGACGATCCTAGCTGAGGTGGCTCGAAGCATACTGTAGTCCTTCCCATGAACATTTAGAGAGTGGCCCGTCTGACCCTTAAAAATCTGCAGCTACCTTGTAACCAACTCGTGAAAAATAAGCATCTGTGGGAATTATACAGAAATTATACAGAAACACAGCTGGAATTATTGCCACATCAGCCGTACAGTCCTAACCTTGCTCCAAGTCATTTCCACATGTGCAGGCTATAAAAGGAGTTCCTGGGAGGCCAGTGTTTCGGACATGAATCAAGCAGTCTGATCATGGCTTACTGCATCAGCCTACTGAGAAACCTTCCTACCTTGATGGTATCCAAGCACTAGTGAAACGCAGGGATCTGGATATAGAGAAATAAAGGGCGGTTTTATTCTCACAATTGTGTTCTGCACAATCAAAAGTACAGGTTTGACTTGAACACCCTTCATATAATTGTGCTGTTCTTCTGCAGTGATCTCATAATAAATTGGTGGCCCTCTTTAATAAACACAGACACTCTTGAGTTAAACATTAGATTTTGGAGCTCTTCCAAGCTTGCAACAAAGAAATGCAACCACATCACCTGAATTCTAAGATGAAGTTAAATTTAGAATCATTATTCAGAGTGAACTGATGTGAGAAGGTATTCGAATTATTTATATATTTCATCAAACACTACATGGCATGTAGATTGATAAATGCTTGGATGTGTGTTTATGTTGTGAGTATACACAATTTCCCTTTTTTCCTAAATCTCCCCTTTTCTCAGTGCTTTTTCTCCCTAAGCACTGCAGGCTTTAGTGATGTCACAGAGGGCCTAAGAACCCCCCTGCCTTTCTACCAAGCCCCCTAAATATTTCATCCCTCCGTCAGAGCAGAACACTGCCTTCTCTGTTTGCCTTCTTTGTGCTCTGGCTTTGCACCTGTTCCAGCTCTGAGGTCTGAATTCTTCTTGGATGCTTGATCCATTGCCGCAGTGCCTTCGTTCATTCTGAGATTCCCTATGTCAGCCCAGCACTATGCTAATCCCCTCCTTCTTAGGTGAAGAAAACATACTGCTTGTTATCCCAGGAATGACTTTTCATTCGGCTTTGCAGCTAACTGCACAGATTCTTCTATTGACTTTGTGTTGAATCTGGGTTGGTGTGATCTATAAATTTTTGGCACATCTGTCTCTCTCACACACACACACACACACTCACACTCTCTCTCTCTCTCTCACACACACACACACACACACACACACACTGGAAAAGAGAAGTTCTAAAAGCTAGATTTAAACTTGGCACATATCCTGAAATTTGTCAGTATAAATATATCATTGCATTGCATAGCAAAAAAAAACCTGGTAATTTTACGAAGTGTAAAATGAACACAGAAAGCAGTCACAGAAGGAAATAAAGTCTCTGGTCTTTTTATTCTCTTGTGAGAAACAGATAAGAAGGGAGAGCGTGTGTGGGAGATGCTTAAGAGCCACTGAAGGATGTCAATATATTCTAAAATTGAATTAAAGCGTAATTAGTGAAATCATTACCTGACACTCGAGCAGTGGGATTTGGTTAATTTATTGCTACCATCCTGCCATGAATGAAATGGGTCCTGTAAGACTTCTCCTCCTGCCAAAGGTGATGACTGCATTACACAAAAGCCTGGTTCTAATCAGCAACTCTAACATTTGCACTGCTCTTGGCAATATTGCGTTTACCCAGTGCTTATGGCGTCGTAGTGGGAATTAAAAAACAAACAATGTCTTATTTGACTAAAACATTCCTGTAAAGAATATGTATTAAAATCCAAATAATTACAACTCTATATGTAAAGACATGTAGCATAATTATTTTTTTTGGTTGTTTATTTCTTTAACAAAATGGCACAGCCAATCTTTGCCAGCAAGGTTGGGTGATGGGACACCAAATTGTGATGGTTGGACAACTACTGTAGGTAAGAGAGTCTACAAAACTTGTTCTGTGTGGTTTGCAGAGGTTATCACTGGAGAAACAGCCATGGGCACCCAAGACCCATTGAAGCATATAGGTATGATGGCTAGCTTGTGTTTCCAGAAGCAGCAAGCACCAGGCTGCCCTGTGGAAAGAAGGCAAGCCACCTAAAACAGTGTGACGAAGGGGATCTCTTGCATCCTGGTGTTCAAGTGGATGTTTACACCTACTTTAAACATATTGCACGTCAGGTACATGCCTTCATGGCAACGCTAATGGAAGTGCCTACTTTCAGCAGGATAATGCGACATGCCACACTGCAAAAATTGCTCAGGAATGGTTAGAGGAACATGATAAAAAGGCCGGCTCCTACTGTACTAAGCCTGATCTTAATTTGATCAAACATCTATGGGTACAATCATTCATCTCTATGAATTACCATTATAGAATTACCATTGCAAGAACAATGCAGAGTCACTAAACAATTAGACAACTTGACTATATTGTTTTCCATCTTTAACTGTCCAGTTTTGATGGATAATAAAAGAAATATCTAAAATAGAATATTTTCATTTGTTGGGGGTTAATCTACTGCGGGTCACTGATATTGTGGAAGGCTTAATGAGTAACAGGCTGATTAACACTTAAAAAAAGAACAAAAAAAAACAATTTGTGTTTGCAAAGCAAAACTTTCTTTTTGTCATGTTGTTTTAAAGCACGCTTGATGTGTACACCTTGAACTATAACTGTAGATAATGTCATTACGTTTGAGCCACAGTTTTAAAGCTTGAATGTCAGAGTCCCTGTGTTCACTACAAAGACTGAGAAGCAAGTTCCAGGTATTTTCACACAAATCAAACACCGATGATGGGGTCCGGCAACAATTCTGGTTTGGTCTGAAAATGTGTGGAAATTAAACTGGAGCTAAACTTTAAAAAGGGTGCACTTTATAAATAGTTAAGGTTAAGGTCAGGGAATAAAACAACCAGTCATAGCATGTCTCAAAAACTAAATCTATAAAAATACATACATGCGTAAATAGGAAATTGTGTAGCATGTACAGTCCCATTAAAAAGTATTTAAAAAGTATATAAAAAGCCCTTCCTGAATTGTTCTTTTTTTGCATATTCATCACTCTTGAATGATCAAAGAAAGTTTAATATTGCACAAAGATAATCTGTGTAAACACAAAATGCAGTTTTTAAATGATGATTTTATTTATTAAGGGTAAAAAGTTGTCCAAATCTGTCTGGCCCTATGTGGATAAAGTAATCCTTAAGATCCATAAACAAGCCATTCATGCTCCCGAAGCCTCTTTAATGTGGCAGAATTAAAATTATTTTAAAAAGAAGAGTAGGCCAAAAATCCTACACATTGATGCGAAAGACTTAGTCTATTAGATTGCAGTTTTTGCCGCCAAGTTGGCACAATCAGTTATGTTTAAGGAGCCTAAACTTTTTTACATTAGGACCAGGTAGGTTTGGACTGGTTTTGTCCCTTAATAAATGAGATTATCATTTAAAAACTGAATTTTGTATTTACTCAGGTTATGTTTGTGTAATATTAAAATTTGTTCGATAATGTCATTAATTTAAGTGTGACATGCAAAAAAAGTAAAGGAGCAAATAATGTTTCACAGCACTGTACACTAATTACTTTTTTCTCATGATGATGATGATGATGATGATGATGACTAAAGACTGAGATTGCAATGTTTTTCCAAAAAAAAGTCATATCTGAGAAACAATAAGACGTAAAATGTTTACTGACAATTTAACACAAGCAGTATAAATATCTTCACTTAAATGTACTTTTACAATCCTAAATAAGAATATAATAACACATTAAATAAAATAACACATTAATATGAATTTCTGATTAATATATTTTAGGGAAAATCTGCCATGAAACTATAGAAATATAAATAGAAAATTCTGCAGAAGAACTAGAAAGGTTTATTATAAAACATGATAATGTATGATTCCTTAGATCTTATGCAATTATTATTATTATTATTATTATTATTATTATTATTATTATTATTATTATTATTATTATTATGCCTTAAACCAGTTCTCTGTGAAACTCTCCCCCATGTGAGTAAAGAACAAAGTGTCTCTCCGCTTGTCTCTGTTCTATAGGTAATATTCCACTACCTATTTTAACGAGGTTACTAAAGTTTAAAAATGTTAAAATCACGGATGGTGACCATCTATGTCCTTTAATTAATATAACTATTTAGTTAAAATCTGACAGCTCATTAGATAATGGTAAAAAAAATAGGAAATTATGACAATTTTATCAGAAACACCTTAAAGATAGTATAAATTCTCAAAGATTGAAGAAGCCACACAGAAACCAATGTGCAGTTATGTGATATGTGCTGTATGTTCTCACTGGATACTAAAAATTACAAATACCTATGGAGATACAAATAAACTTTACAACTGCACACTTTTTTAAAAATAAAAGTAGTTCGTATCATTCAACATGTGATAAAAGCACTGCAGAGCATTTTGACTAAGTACTGTAAAATTTCACAATCATTTTGTTGTAAGAGGTTGAGTCAATTGAAAAACTTAAAAGCATGACGCAAATGAATGAAACAATTTTTAGGTGCAAAAAAAAAAGGGTCGATAGCCTCTTCTGCTGCTATTTATTTATTTAATAAATTGTATGACATTATACATTTTTATTACATTCACAGAATGTTATGTATTAAAGTTATAACAATTATAATCACGTATTTTGGCACAAATTAGGCTGGAATGCTTGACTGAAAAGCTTGACATTAGCTGTTGCTGGAAGGCATTTATTTTGATCACAATTAATGATCATATTTGGGCAACAAACCAAGCACACAACAAGATTCTTTATTTTCTACTACTACTCTTTGTTGTTGTTCATAGAATGATTTATAGGCAGAAAGCAAAAAAGGACAGCAGTTCAAAGTCAGTGAAATGTTTTCTGTAACCTTTATCATGTTAGATTTCTGGTCACACTTACACAGAGACACTTCTGGTGTTGTCAGATAAATATACCACCACTGACTGGGGCAGGCAGGGGCAATAAACACAGCATGGGAAAAGAAATGTTCTTTATGCTACTGTAATGTGGTAAAGATGGTTGTAAACTGTGGTATAAACGAGGAAGTAAGGGAGAGATTGAGGCCATGTCCACACATAGCTGGGTATTTTTAAAAACTGAGATTTTTATCTGCGGTTTTGGCCTTTCGTCCACATGCAAACCCCGTGTTGGTCGGTGAAAACTGGGCTTTTGCAAAACTCCGTTTTCAGTGGTGTCGTGTGGACCGAGGAAATGGGGATTTCGTAACGTCACCTTGTGTGCCGATGATGTTGCTACATACAAAACTCAGATGACTCAGACCACACAGACAGCGATGACAGTTTTGGACGAGACCCGTTGGACTTCTACAAAGTGTAACCGGTAATGTTTTGTCTAGGCTTCTGATTGGCCCCCTGTTGACTAGACGGGCTCCAAACAGCACTTAACAGGGCATTTTACATTTACATGTGGACAAAGATATTTTTCAAACGTAGCTCATGTGGACAGAATAAATGTAGGGATGGGAATCATCAGGGACCAGTTACAATATTATCATAATACCTGGGTGTCAACTCAATTTGTATTATGCTTTTGTTAGTATCATGATTTTCTTTTTCCTTTAAGTCCAAACAAACTTAGCAAATAATTCACTCCTACATGCTGTGATCAGGAGTATGAAGGAATTGCAACATTTAACATCTCAAATGCAAACAAATAAAGGAATAAAAACAAATATTAAGTCAATCAGTGTGGCAATATATGAACAGACAAATAAAAGAATCAACATGTAACTGAATCGCTTTTTCCTGTCTCAACTACAATAATAATTATAGCATTTTTTCATTAAAGATCTGAATGTACTATAATAAACACATTACACCAAAGTGCATTCTATATTTAATAAGCATCAATTACGCATAAAATAAAATAAAGTTTCTGTGCAAGGTTTCAAAGGGGATGCTTTAGACAATATCTTATAAAAAATAATAAAAGAAAAAAAACATCTTGTCACAGTATATCTAAATAAAGGAATCCAACAACCTTAAAAGGCATGAAGTGTACAGTTTTAGGTCATTTTGATAGTACTCTACAATATTCTCAGGAAAATCATCCACGTATACACACCTTGGCATGCACTAATATTTATGCATACTGCGTCACCGAATCTGAGCATCTGTAAAAAAACATTGTGCTCTGACCAAAAATGTCAAGATAGATTTTTTTTATAGCTTTCAATAAACTTTTATCACTTTTCAATAAGATTAAAAACTACCTCTGAAATATTTACAGAAATGTCAATAAACATAGTTTAACATTTGGAGGAGAAACAGGATGCAAACACAGACACTCATTTGCTTATCATCTATACCGCTTAATCCTGTATTCAGGGTGGCCGGGGGGCTGGAGCCTATCCCACGAGACTTAGGGCACGAGGCATGCTGCACCCTGGACAGGGTGCCAATCCATCACAGAGCACACATGCACTGATTCACACACTACGGGCAGTTTGGGAATGCCAATTAACCTAATCTGCTTGTCTTTGGACTGTGGGAGAAAACTGGAGTATCCCGGAGGAAACCCACCAAGCACAGGGAGAACATAAAAAACTCCATGCACACAGAGACGGGAATCGAACGCGTCCGGAATCAAACCCGGATCTTGAAGGTGCAAGGCAACAGTGCTAACCACTACACATCCGTGCTGTCTGCAAACACAAATAGTGGTTTAATAAAGTGGAGTTTAAAAACAAAGCAGGGAAATTTGCAGGAAAACTACAAATAGGGCTAGGAACTAAGGATAATTCTAAGAGCAACTATTAGGTAACAGGAACAACAACTCAAGCAGCGTACAAAACAGCAAACGGAACTAACCAGCAAATCAAAGCTGGCAGTGTATATATAGACAAAGTAATCAACTTAACCAGGTCCAGGTGAATGACAAGTTTCAACATATCAATATCTCTTTACATTTGTGATTTCCTCACACTGTCAACGTGCCAGGCTTAATCCGAATATAGATAAACCGAATCATTCAAAATCCTTAAATGCTATTTATCCTTCTTTAATTTTGGGGATAGACATCCTATAGAATGCTAAAGCACCACTTCTTGTTGAAAGAGAAACATATGTCAGTCAGGAAATTTTGTAAAAACGTCAAAGTGTCAGTATGTGAGGGGTTTTCCCAGGCTGCCACACATAGATAAACATTCAAAAAAGGAAAAAAGATACTGAACAAAGTAGACAGCCTAAAGCCTGTGCATACCACATGGCCATATTCATAGAGTCAGCATCGTGGGGACCAAATCCGCCCCAACATCCTTCTTTGCCATCCTCACCAATTTGTAATAAAAAAAAACAGTCTGTTGTGATAGTTTGCTCTGTTCTCTCTCTCTCTCTTTCGCTCTCTCTCGCTCTCTTTCCTTTTAACCTGTCATTATTAGCTCATAACCATCAGTATTTGCTCCTTATTTCAATCACCTCCATCTCATCTGCATATATATATATATACACAGTATTATAAGTAAACGAGTGGTGTTTCTTGCTATAATGATCAGGAATGACCTTCTAATCATTTCTGAACTGAATGACAAATATTATTATATCTATTCATTTATGCATCTACTACTCATTCTATCATTGATCTCAACTTACTTTTCTTGTTTTCTAAGTCTGCCAAAAAAAAAAATGGCACTGCCAGCCTTCATAATAATATTTACTGTAAATGAAAGCTGGATGTAATACAACAGCTTGCACATCATTCAAACAAACACTAATAATGCAATTTATAATACGCAAGCACAGCTGTACAATATACTATACAAATACATAAATCTATATAAATTACACATGCAGTGCAACATAATGACTGACACTCAGTTTTTCTGGCTTTGTAAAAAAATACAATGCAAAAAAGACATTAACGTTAGTGGTGTTCGTATGTACTTTTGTCGATTGCTAGGTGAATGTGTGGATAATAAGTTAAGTTAAGCCTTTATTTGTCACATACAGTATACATTACAGCGCAGTGAAATTATTTCTTCTCATGCGAGCGCAATTTGTGGTTAGAGTGCAGAGCCATGATACAGCGCCCCTGGAGCAGATAGGGTTAAGGGCCTTGCTCAAGGGCCCAACAATGGCAACCTGATTGGAGCTTGGGATTGAACCGCCGATTTTCCGATCAGTAACTCAATGCCTTAGCCCTCTGAGCTACCACTGCCACACTAGAGCTATTAACTTTCCAGGTAACATAAACAAAAAATTTTTGATGAAAATAAGCCTGTTGTCGAGTGCTAATCAATCAACCATCACTAACATTAGTAACAACCATCACTAACAGATGATTTGCTTACTGTGGGGACCCCTGAAAGGGAACAGCTGAAACACAAAGAAGAAAGACAGTACTGTACCTACCCACAGCAGTCGCATCAAAGATTTTAACCCTACACAACCCTATCTGGTTGAGCAGCAGCTTCTGCTTAGGTATGGCAACTGCACTCAGACAGAACTGCAATACACCATAAGTATTGAAGCATTTATTATAATAATAATAATAATAATAATAATAATAATAATAATTCATGGGTTTTTTGTTAAGTTTAGATACGATTATGTTAAGATTTGCTAATGATTAATCTAGAAATTGGTGTGTGGTTGCCTGTCCAGGGTTGGGGTTCGATTCCTGCCTGGGGTCTGTGTGCATGGCGATGTGTGCAAATGATAATCGGGTGCCGTCCCCTAAAGTAACAACGGATGTATTTCCTGAGTGGGGAGAATCTGTCACTGGATGGACCAAAATAGCCAAAAAATCCCCATCAATATATTATAATTATGCTCTTGGCATACTGTATATAAAATATTACAACATATAAATATTCACTTTCTCCCTTATCTGCTGATGCTTAGCAATTTTAGTAACTATGTTATCCTGGTCAGGTTGGTGTTTTATCCAGAGTCTATCTCTGAAACACTGGGCATGTGGTAGAATACATCTTAGACCAAGAGACAATATAAATGGGGGGAAAAAAATATGTGGACACAAAGAAACTTTGTGCAGAAACTCTGCACAGACAGTGAATCAAGTTCAAGATCAATTCAGGGACACTGAAGCTGTGAGGGTGTAACACTACCTGATATATAACCATACAGTACATACTGCACATAATGGACTCTAATTAGTAATTCTACAGCATGAAAAAATCACTAGACTTCACAGATGGAACAATTATGGCCTTCTAAACAACAATTAATAAGGCATTGTAATACCATGTACTGTATACAGTCTGTGTATCATCTTGTATTGGATGCAGTTTGGCTAAATTACTGCATTACCGGATTACTGTTATTGCAAAACATTCATAAGCACTACGTTTCCTATAGATACAGTCATTTATCTTTTAAGTTTGCAATTGTCTTGCCTGTGTTCATGACAATGAAAAATCACTTTGCAAACTGACCTTATAAAAATGCACTATATCAACCTACATTTTTGGAAACCTATTGGCTTTAATGTAATTGCTATTTTCCCCAGAATATACAGTTATAGTTCAAATAATTTATTTAACAAAAGAATTTGGTTAAATAGGGCATAAACCTGATCTGGGAGGGTGAACAAAGTTACTTATGCACTATACATATTTTCATTGTAGATTATTGACTGGCCAGCCAATCAGTCAATCAATTAATATAGCAGTTAATCAATTTATAAATAACTAGATAGATAGATAGATAGATAGATAGATTGATTGATTGATTGATAGATAGATAGATGATAATAATAACAATAATAATAATAATACTGTTGGTCTTTCAGCTGTTCCCGGCAAGGGGTTACCACACAAGCTTGGCACAGGTTTTTACGCCAGATGCCCTTCCTGACGCAACCCTCCCATTTCATCCGGGCTTTGGAGCGCTATTTCATCTAGTGGCTGGGGTTTGGGCACTGGCTGGGAATTGAACCCGGGCCTTCTGCATGATATGAATATTTGATTGCTCGTAGCTATGAATATGAATTGTTCCCATAACCTTGTGCAACATCATTAAACTGAGGTCATGTCCACATGTATTCAGGTATTTTTAAAAAATGAGAGATTTTGTCCTTCTGTTCACATGCAAACTCTATTTTTACCACTGAAAACACATCTTTTAAAAAACTCAATCCAAGGATGTTTAGAGAATCAAATTTTAGTGGTTACTTGTGTTTTTTGGCTTGTACGTGGAGAGCAAAAAATACAGATGTACTACATTAATTTTTGGTCAAGATTTTGTAATTATGATGAGAGCCACAAAACACTGCATCAAGTCTTCCCCAGAATATCTAAAAGACTTTCAAATGTGTGAAAATGATTCCTCATGCTCCCAGAGCCTCTCTTTTACAACTTGAGCCTGATGACTCTTGGCATTGTCATCCTGGAATGTTCCTGTACCATCATGAAACAATTGAAGCAATTGAAGAAACCTCAGATGATAACACTGCCTTCAGAGGCTTGTACAGTGGTCACTATGCATGATGGGGCATGCACTTTCCTTATTATGTTGATGCATCCATCACTCTGGAACAGGGTCAATCTGGATTCCTCAAAACACTGTTTTTTATGTCCAATTTGTATGCACTTTTTTTTATGGCCACACGGCAGGTTAGCGACAATCCCATGACAAGCTTTAACCCTATTGAACTATTAAACATACAAAGGTACAAAAGTATTTTGTGTAAAAACGTTACAAAAATTATCTCATGTATGTGTCTTATTATTTGGCAAACACAACCTCAGACGAACAACAATCCATAACTTTTTTTTTTTACTGTGTCGTTATTTTATTTAACCAAAAAAAAAATTCAGTATGTGGGTAATACTACTGTAAATCCCCCCTTACTGCTTCCACAAGATTTAAGAGTGTAAGTTGCAACCAAGTGCTGCTAATCATCAGCCCTTGATTAATTGATCATAAGCAGGTGTGCAGACCTCTATAAAAGCAGAAGTTTTGGCAGTTTGCTGGTCTGGAGCATTCAGGTGTGTGTTGCCAAGAGGGAAAGACATACTGTAAGCAATGGTCTTAGAGAAGCAACTGTTTCTGCACATCAATGTGGAAAGAGTTATAAAACCATTTCCAAACAATGATGTCTAAAAATAAAATTTTAGCATGACCGAGGTTTGCGACAGCATCTAAACAAATAATAATGACTTCTGGGACAATGACCTATAGACAGATGAGACCAAAGTGGAGTTGTTTGGTCTTAATACCCAGTGCTATGTTTGGTAAAAACTAAACAGCATTTTAGGAGAAACACCTCATGTGATCTTTCAAGCACAGCGATGCAAGGGTGATGATTTGGACTTGTTTTGCAGCCACAGGACCTGGGCATCTTTTAGTCACTGAGTTGACCATGGACTCAGTGCTAACTATTAAGTCACCATCTTAATAACAATGTAAGAGAATCATAAAGGACACAATTCCTTCAAGTTGTTGCTGCTAAGTGTGAATCTACAAGCCATTGAATCATAGGGGATACCTAGTATTCCCACCATTTGTTTGTATTGAGGTTGTATTTGCTATATACTGTACTGAGACTCGCTGTGATCAAATTGATTGAATGAATGATGAATGATTTTTATGTTTTCACACACACACACACACACACACACACACACACACACAAAGGAATTAAAAAAGGGGTACTAAATTTTGCACATGACTGTATTTCAGATTTACTGCTCTCTATTATACAATATTAAATATAGCCCTGATTTAATTTTTTTTTTTTTTTTTTTTTTTTTTTTACGAGATGTTTATCTCCGATCACGATCATTCAAGATTTTTTTCTACCACATTTCTTCCACAACGTAGACAGTTCAGCACTATCCTTCCAGATTTTAATAACCGGACAGTTAACCTAATTCCCCTAATTTCAGCAATCTGCTCAGTTACTACCTTTGCTTGATGCTAGTCAACACATAAACATCTATTCCATGACTTCAGGATACATCTGACAGGGATGTATAAGAAATGAGAAGCTACTTTCTGCATCAGGTTGGGCTGAAAAAAAAAATGTTACCAGCTGAAAAATATTAGTCCCAGGAGTAATTATCTAGTCAAAGGCCCTTAGGTATTTTCCTATTTAAATTTCAATTGTGACTGTTTTTGTCCAGGCAGTGTACAACAGTTTGTTTGATTTACTAATCTGTTTGGATGAATAGCATTCCAAGAGTGCTAACAATTTTATGAATGTAACTCTTGACTTAAAATATGATAACTGATTAAATAAAGTTGCAGCTTAAATAATACTGCACAATTTAATGTGAGCTACGGTATCTAGCTGCTAGTCAGTGAGTGTAGCCTCTTTATAATATACAGTACATACAGTACATATATGTATGATAGTGGGGTAAAAATAAATGTACATTTTGGCTAGCTTGTGTCTGAAATGTATTATTTTTTGTTTTGTTTTGTTTATGGAACTTTGGTATAAAAGCAATATCAAACTTGCAAGGTATGTTTATGTGAACCCTAATATTGCACTAATAGTTGGAATAACTATTATAATAATATAATAATATAATAATAATGTGTAAGGCCTGAGTTTGATTCCCACCAATGCAAAATTCCCAGCCGCTGGATACCGGATGCATCAGAAAGGGCATCTGGCATAAAACCTACCAAGCTCAGAACAGCCGAACCCAAACCCTCCCAATCGGAATAAATTTTCAAAAAGAGGGTCGTGTAAATCTTTTGAAAAATACTTTCATTAGTAAAATATAAGCCACGTACTGTAAACACTTGAAAAGTGATTGTTTCTTTTTTTTGCTGGAATGAGTATTTTTTGCACTTTGCCCCATGTGGAGATAATATTAGGTGACTTGAAAATTTTCCAAAAGGGAAATTTTGCTTTTATTCTTTATCGGCAAACTTCGGACTTTCATCTACTAGGTGTTACAGTAAGTGGAGAAAGCGGAACCAAATGTCTTTCTGTTTCACATGTACTGCATGTCAGCATCTAACCAATCATAGATAATGCTGCCTTTTTGTAACCAATCATAGTGCAGAAGGTGGCATTTACTGGAAAACATGATAAGGCTAACCTAACCTCAGAGCTGGAGCAAAATGCTGCACTTTTCAAATAGAAAAAAACGCTTCACAGTTGGCACAACCACTTTGTGCAGGTCAAAAAAGTTACATTCTGATTAAATGCTTTGCACACGTAAGCACATCTTATCGGATTAACATTCATGTAAACAGTTATGTTTGGATATTTTATTGGATTGATTTTGAGTTGGATTAAAGAAATATTGTCCATGTAAATGCAGTTAGATTATACAGAATATTGGCATGCTTGTGAATTCCTAAGGCCCTGTGCCCAAATACCAGTCGTGCCAGTAACCATGTGCAGTGCTAAGAACCAGGATTAAAACTTTATTTATTTATTTATTTTGGACAGTTTTATGTTTATGTAGTTATAATGTGGTGCTTATTTCAGTGAGAAAAAAAAATCAACACACATACAGTATGGAAGAGAAATCTGAAGAAAACAGCAAGACTTGGCTGCATCATATGCAGATGATTCATATAGCCAGTAGAAATGCTGATGCTCATCGCTGCCAACTTTAATTAAATATACTAGAAACTTGGCTTATGGTACTTAAATGTTCTTGTGATTAGAAAATCTCACTTTCTTTATGCGGTTGACTCACAAAGCCAAAGACATGACATCTGATTCACACTTTAAATTGAAAAAGTGGATGAAACACAATTAGATGCACACTGCTCATTGCTTCGGATATACACAAAGTCTCCCAAGACTGCATTTCTACAGTTTCTCAGTCAGGTCTATTTTTGGAAAAACACATTGTTAGTCAGAGAAGAGGGGGGAAAAAAAGGCCAAGCAAGCCGATAAGGTCTGTCTGCTTGGAGATGAAAGGAGTGGAGAAAGAGCACATCCAAATATGCTGACAAAGCTGTCAAGGTTCTGGCTTATTAAAATATTATTGTCACCCTCCTCCTACAGATCACTCTTCACAATGACATCACTTGCAGGGTATCGTTATGCCAGCTGCATTTTATGGGAATATTTACCTCTCATAATGGCATGCTGTCTGTATGTGGATAAATGATTGCGCACATGGCATCAGTCTGGATCTTTTATACCTCCCTTATCATGTGAATTCTTGTATATACAGAATAAGTGACTTTAACACAACCTGAAAATCAGCTTGGAAAAATCTTTATAACTTGAAACATTTCCTCTACATAACACACTATAATATGAACTTCATCTACACCACTGACTGACTGTCATTGCAACCCTTTCTCCAGGCAACTGAATTAGTAATGATTCTGCTCTTATTTGCTTAAAAAAAAAAGAAAAAAGAAAAAAGTCTGCAGTGCCTATCCTACAAAACTCTATGTGATGTGCTGGGTTTTAATTGTCACCAATTTATTCGGATGAGAAATAAAATAATTGACATCTTGTAAATTAATGTATCAGCACGAATGCCTGAATGTCTTGTTCATACAGAATTGACACATTCTTAAAGCCTTTTCTTTGATCATGCTTATGTTAATTTTGCAATAAACCAATCATGCATTCCTAAGTAAAACTCTTTCAGATTAGGCTACAACTTAATGTTTTTAACAATATAAAAGAAAATGAAATAAACCCCTTTTTTTCTTTATGAAGCATCAACAAAGAGGCTTATATCTGTTATTCTCACATTTCCACACACCTTTAAAGTAAATGCAAAATTAGTTTTCAGTAAAAAGCGCCTATATATAACAAGTACAGATAAAAAGTGTATATGCACAAAGGACCTGTTTATAGATTACAATAACAAAGCAAAGCAACATAATGCTCTCCAAACATAAATTTAACAAGTATTATTAATTATTGTTTAAAACATTCCTTGTGTGTGTGTGTGTGTGTGTGTGTGTGTGTGTGTGTGTGTGTGTATGTATTGGGGAAATAACTAATGTACTAACACTTGCAATTGGCATGTTTTAACACATTTAAAAACATTAATGTTGTAAATAAAACCGCTTTTTTTTTTATTCTCATTGAAGTTGTAACCATTATTGTCATTGTAAACAGGTACTTCCCCTGTGTGGTAGTACCACTGGCCATTAGGGACGCTGTCCATTCTGACCCCCATTTAGCATGTTGCTTTTTAGGGCATTAATATTCAGTTTGCTAAAGTGGTATTCTTGTAAAAAATTAATAATTATATGACATGACAAGTTATAGTTAAAGTTAAAACAAAAGTTGAGAAATACATTTTTATTTTATTTAGTTTATTAATAATGCATTTCTTTTAACCTAAGGAACTTACAAATTAATTTATTACAAAACCATGGGATGCATAGAAGGTGGTTACTTCTAGGTAGGATGCAGATTTTTTAAATATATATTTTAAAAACCTACTGTATCAACACATAAACCGGTTGCTAATGTTCTAAATGTGTGTGGATGTGTGTTGGATATAAGTTAATATGCATATTTTATAGTTAAAAGTTTAACACAAAATTAGATCAGGTGGACTCTTAATGTTTTAAAAGAGTTCATGGAAATCCAACCATCCATCCGTCTAGTAACCTCTGTAGTCCAACTAGGGACTGTGGAGTACATCGAGGAAACCCAAATAAAGCACGAGGAGAACATGCAAACTCCATGTACACAGACCCGAGGTAGGACTCGAACCCTGACTCTGAGGTGTAAGGCGACAGTGCTAACCACTAAGCCACCATGCCCTCAGTATAATATATACTAACTGATATTACACTTTTAACACACTTTATAAATGCCAGTGTACTCATGCAGTGCTCAGAAACTGATCACTGATCAAATTTGCTGTGCTCTTATAGGCTTTATGGAAGGCTTGTCATTATTATTGTCTTCTACTCTATGAATATGCATAACATGCCATAAAGTAGTTGAACTATGTACCAATGTCAATTATAAAATACCCCCCCCCCCAACGTAATTGTCAAAATAAGTCTGCCTATCATAATTTGTTATTTTGATATCAATTAATACAAGATGGATTAATTACCTTGTTAACACTACAAATGACATGTAATTGCTGACAGATTTGTAAAAGTGCTAAATAATGTTTGGTAATGAAACTTTAATGAAGCATTGCCCTTGCTATTTTCAGTTATGAACGCGCATTTACCCCCAAGCTGATTTGTGATTGACTCTGAATTGCTGTCCTTTATACCTCTGCATTATTTCTATTTTAGTCTATTCTTTTAAACCTGGAAGCTCGGTGGGTTGTTGTCAACTTCAGACCCTATTTTAGTTGATACGTATTGTGTAATTTTCTTTTAGAAGATGTTTATTTAGTATTATTTGGAAATAGTCACTAGTTTTAATGGCTTAAAACTATTTAACATAACTAGTGGATAGCAAGTAGGTGGGTTGGTTATGTTAAATTGCCCCTAGGTGTAAACCTATCTACAATATTGTGCTCTGTAACGGAAAAGCTTCATATCGAGGATGTGTTCCCACCTTTAATGTAATGATAGACTT
The DNA here is from genome assembly GCA_028565275.1 of Leiocassis micropogon. NCBI lineage: Eukaryota > Metazoa > Chordata > Actinopteri > Siluriformes > Bagridae > Leiocassis > Leiocassis micropogon. Next base: position 4,102,413 of record JAOVVA010000017.1, read on the forward strand.
CAGATCCCTGAGCACTCATATATTGTTGGACTCTCTCCTTTTCTTGTAGTCAGCGTCCCTTTTTACAGGTACTGTTTAAACTGAAATGCTTATGAGTCAATAAAAGCCAACAATAATGTATCAAACAAAAACGGTATGTACTGTACAGTATGTATGCATCTATGTATATATCTATCTATCTATCTATCTATCTATCTATCTATCTATCTATCTATCTGATGGGAATCCAAAGAGACTATCCGATAACACATTATCATGATACCTAGGTGCAGATTTAATTTGTATATCAAATCAGAATTTGATAAATTTTACAATTTATTTTTTAATAATTTCTAAATTCTAAACAAACTCAGCATCCATCAGGCATGATGCTGTGCTACCTGCCAAGCTAGTTTTGTTAATTTATGGTGTTAATTTGTTGTCATAGCTAGGTAGCTAATTAGATGTCTCAGCTAGTTTTGTTAATTTATGTTGTTAATGTATGTTGTAGCACCTTGGTCCTGGAGGAACGTTGTTTCGTTTTACTGTATACTGAATTGTATATGGTTGAAATGACAATAAAAGACTACTTTACTTGACTTGACTTGAATAATTTAAAGCGCACCAGCTTCAGGATTATACAGGAAATGCAACATATACAAATGTATACATATACAATTTTAAAATTCATTTTGGAATGTCACAATTCATGAATGACTACATACAAAAATCATGATATTCAACTGCATTGATTTTTCCTCAATCTATCTAATATATATATATATATATATGTGTGTGTGTGTGTGTGTGTGTGTGTTTTTAAAAATATTATTCTTGCTAATAATAATGCTAATAATAATAATAATAATACATAATAGTATGCCTAAAGGTTCATGGACACATGGCCATCACCCACCATGCGCCTTCCCACAATTGGACAGGATGTCTTTGTATGCTGTAATTGTATAATGTTCCTTCACTGGAAATGGGTTTCAGCATGGCAATGCCACTGTGCACAAAGCGAGCTCCAAAAAGACATGATTTGCCAAATTTGGAGTGGAAGTTTCCGAGTGTCCTGCTCAGTCCCAACTACAGTACATTGCACACTTTTGTGATGGAATAAACACAAACTTCCTTATCGCCATTCCCTAGAATTTAGTGGGGACCTTTCCATAAGTGGAAGACTGGAGGTTATTCTCAGAGCAAATGGTAATAAAATATGGAATGGGATTCTTTATAAAAAACTATTAGTTTTAGATTAGTGTTCTGATTAGGTAAGGTTTTTATTTTTGTAATTTTTTTTGTGACTAGTTAGTAAATAAATAAATAAATAAGTAAACACCCTTGCTATGGACCCCACTTGAGATGCTCTTCAGAGCCCCGCCCCTTTACACTGCGCTCAGCCAATCAGGAGTGGAGCTGGCTTGCCTCCGAAATAAATTGCACGTTCCGACGGTGCAAAGGAGCATCATCTGACACACACACACACACACACACACACCGTAACATAGAAACGAGGTGTTGATCTGTGGAGTACACACACACACACACACACACACACAGGCGCGGAATATCCTAAAGCTCTGTTTCAAACTTTACCGAGACATCATTCTGCCTGGACGGAGAGAGGCGCGGGTGCTGAAAGGAGAAGCCGGCAGTGCGCGTCTGTGTGCGCTGTGAATGATATCCGCCGGGCTGCGTACTGACGCCTATTCGGACACGTCCGTCCGGGAGTGCTTGACTGCTGTCTGATGTCACGCGCCGTGTTTTTCCGCCGTTTGCACTTCTGCAAAAAAAACACTGAGGTGAAGTGAGCGGAAGGTCATCCGAAAATGCATGTCAACTGATCCAAGATCATTATTCACATCTTAATCATTCTTTTCAGCGCTGCGATTTGCAAAACTGGGAATTGTCTGGGAAGTGACTGAAGAGCCAAGCACTTAAACAAGGTAAAATAAGAATAATAAAAAAAAAAAAAAAAGATAAAAAAAAAAATTACTGTAGAAATCTGTCCCTGTGCGAGTGTGAAGGGAATGAATGACTTGTAATATAGTTGTTGCATTTAATATACTAAAGGAGAAATCACATACACCTGATCCTAAGTTGTGCTTGTGCATTTTACCAAACTGCACACTATTACAATATGGAGATATTAAGTAATCATGCCTGAAGAGTGGAAAAGGTGTGTGTGTGTGTGTGTGTGTGTGTGGAATCATCTTTCTGTCTCTTTTTTTGAAAAGAAAATCAGCTGTGAACATCTCTCCTCTCTCTCTCTCTCTCTCTCTCTCTCTATATATATATATATATATATATATATATAAAATTTAAAAAATGATGAGAGTAAATAAAATTTGTACTAGTCACATGTGAAAAATTCTGTAAAATTAAATTGTGTAAAAAGCCAAAATGAAAAACAATGTACTCTATCTGTAATAAATCTCATTAGTTGTGTATACATGGAGTGAACATAAATTACTATGAATGTGCAAAAATTGTATTTGAAATATAAGAGTGTAAGAATGAAAGAAAAATCACATTGGATAAAGAACATAGTCAGTTTGTAAATAAATCAATGAAAAAAAATATAATTACATGCAATTAAACAAGTTTGTGGAAAAAAATTACAGTTAAAAATCCATGTAAAAATAAATATATATATTGAATCGTCATTGCAAAAAAATCATTACATCATTACAAGTAAAAATAATAATAATAGTAATTATAATAATAATAATTATAAATATCACATATGACAATAAATTATATTTTAAAACCAAGTATTACTACTACTGCTAAAGATTACTACTAATAAATAAATAAAAATTACAGGAAATAGGAAATAATTAACTTTTATTTCCATATTCTAACTTGTACCTAGTCTATTGGTATAAAATATATTAAGTGTAATTAAAAATCACACGTGAAAATGTCAGACCTTTGTTAATACAATCAGATGTGTAAATAAAAGAATCGATTCGTGGAATAAATTAAAAAATCACATGTGACAATGAAAACTACATGTGAAACCTTGAACGTCCTATGTCTAAAAGGCACATGGGGATTATTAGTTCCATGAAATGTTTATGGGCTTCTTCTGAAAGGATAAAATCCTAACACCCTTTTTTTTACTTCTTCCAATGTGATTCCTGTAACAGAGCTGATTATTACATGCTGAGTAATATGGCACCCGATACTCATCTGATATCGGTGTCACGAATTGCACAAACTACATTTGGGAAAATCTAAAGTAATTGAATTCACAAAAAAAGTGATAAGCGTAAAGAAGGGGAGAATGTTTAGTAGTCATGGGATAATTTTTAAACATTAACCCACATGTAGCTGTTTCCTTATGGGTGATAATGACCTTTTATTAAAGTTCATTTTTTAACATGAACAGTTTTGCATGGAGTAGTGTTTTGTCCTTTGGGATGGTGTTTATGACAAGTGTCGTAAGTGTGTGAGAGACGTCCTGTGATCATTGTTTGGCTACATTAAGCCACATGAAGCTTTCTTCATGCTAAGTGTTTTGCATGTGTTTAAATGTATTTTTCTAAAGAGGTGTGTGGGATATTAATGATCTTAACTACTGCACGAAAAATAATAAATAAATGGTTTTCATCAAATAATGGTAGTGGATCAGGGTTAGTTTTGGCACTTTTTCACACACTAATTCAGCATTTCTTATAAATATAAGAAATGGTAGTGGTAGTGATACCCAATGTAATAAAAAATTATAAAGCCTACCCATGTCATGCATTTATTTAGTACTTTATTTTGGTGAGTTTGTTTTGCAGAGTATTAGACCTGGGGTAACTCTCCGACCTAACTCTCAGTTTTCTTTTTTCCTCCTCTTAGCACTTTCAGGAGGTGAGGAAAGTCCTGAGAGAATGTGGAGTCGTGGGGTGAAGCATGAGCTGCCGGTGTGTTGCTTTTAGACTGGCGTGTCTCATGTGTCCATGGGAGTGTATTTTACTAAGCCTCCACTGCTGGGTTGTAGCCTCGGCCACAGGCTCACGGGATGCTGCTGGCCCATACGGCTGGCTCCTTTCAGACAAAGGGCCCTTTCATCAGTCGCAGGAATTTACAGAGTTTGTGGAGCGCTATCAACAGGGCTTCACCACCAGGTACAAAATTTACAGGTGAGTCAAGTGAAGCAGCCTGATTCATTTGTACAGATTGTTTTTTATTAGGAGAGACCCGCAGCGGTGTCGTTCCAGATGGACAGTTTTAGAAATATTCCATGATTTTGGCAAACAGGTGAATAAAAGCCACATATTGTGATGCAAATGGCGACCTTCGTATTCAGGAGTTCAGCACTGTGGACCGAAAATTGTAATGCTGGATGATTACGTGTGATTCGTGACAGCTGAGGCATTGACAGAAGTTGAGCTGAGTTTGAGCATGGTGGATTAGATGAAGTCACAGCAGCACAAAAGGCAGCTGAAAATGTGTCTGAGTGACATGCGTGTTTGGCAGGGCTCAGTGCCCGTTCAGCCCGGCACAGATGGAGATGCCAGCACTGGGGTTAGACGTGCTGTCCTCTACAGCTCCTCACATTTGTGAATTCTCTTCCTTTTTTCAGAGGCAGAAAATTGGTATTAAGCCGGATCTCCCCCTGCTGGTGGGTTGGGATGCTGAAGCAATGATTGTGTGTGTGTGTGTGTGTGTGTGTGTGTGTGTGTGTGTGTGTGTGCGCGCATGTGTGTGTGCGCGCTATGCAAACATCTGTACACAGTTTTAGCCCTTTAAATAATCTTTAATCTTTAAAAATGATCTTTGAGATTAAACCTTATCAAATGGAATTATTGATGTAACACAATAAGAATATAAATAAGAATATTTTTTTAAGCAAGTTTAAAAGCCATGCTATGTTATAATTCACAAGTGACTTTGACTTGACTTTTGTGTGGCTTACAGATGTGGGTTGAGGATCAGTGCGGAGTTGTGTAACACCCCGCAGCACAAATGTTCTTGTTTCACATTCATATTTATTCATATTGCTCAAATATGCAACATGGATTTGAAGGCTGTATAATGAGTTAGTATCATGGCACAAATCAATCTTCAACTTATGTTCTATATTCCCATCCATTTGGTTTCGAAGGTTAGGGTTGATTCCACTGGTGGCACACAATTTAGCTTTTGTAGGTCTTAAAATTATACTATATTATTTATAAATTCTCAACAGTGAATCTAGGAAAATGCGCATTTTAACTGTTTACCCACATTTCACAACAAT
>JAOVVA010000017.1:4107730-4142712 GCA_028565275.1 Leiocassis micropogon
ATTCATTTTTTTATTATTTTTTTAATTTTACAAATGTTTGCCCACATCCATGCTAATGGAATCAAAAACATTGGAATCATTCATTTTTTTTATTATTTGCAATACTTTAGGGAAGAGTATGTTCAAAGTGCATGTTCTTCTTTTTCTGATCATTAGGAAATGATGATGATGATGATGATGATGACCTCCATTTGAACTTCCCAAATATTTCATAGGAATGAATAGAAATGGGGAAAAATTGATTCCATGATGTTGTTTGTTTGTTTAGGATTGTAATACAAAGTAAACTGGGATAATTACGAATTCATGATACCTAAAGAATCGCAATACAAATTAAATTGAATAGCTAGGTATCATGATAATATTGAATCGTGTGGTCCCATCCCTAGGGGTGAATGTGTTCGGCTAACAGCTATGAGTTTATACTGTGGAAATAAAATGTATGTGAATGTTCATAACCTTTAATGGGTGACTCATGCAAAAGGGTGTTTTAAGCATGATTTGTTAAATGTATTCACACACACACACACACAAAATATGCCTCAAAGGGCTAAAAGGGACAGGTGGACGTCACACCCTGTATTGTATACTGTATATGAATTTATACATACATTGCATCATACAAAAGACATTGATCAGCTTCTGATCGGTTACAAGTTAAATACTCCAGCATCTCCTCCTACATGATATTTGTCTTGTTCTTATGTGTACCTACAGTAGCTTTACAGAATGTACCTTTAGTATCCTGCCATTCTATTGCTATAACCAGGGAACACTATATCAGATGTTTATGTTCTGCAAGTAAAGAGTAACCCTGACCCTGCTGTAGGTGACAGAATCTCTGAAACACATTGAAGGTGTGAGAGAAGAAAACATCCAGACCTTTGGTAAACATATTAACGCTCAATTAAGTGCCATTATCAGTACCTCAAGAAAAAAATTTTTTTTTAAATGTGCCTTTCATTTAGTTTTTGTGTTTTAAAATCTGCTTTATATACAGTACTGTGCAAAAGTCTAAGGTTTTTTAGTACTAACTTTGCTATAGATTTTTTTTTACTACATTAAAGCAATTAATGTAACATTACAGAAAAATATTTGTATGCCAGATGACAAAGCAGCTTATTATATACTAGTGTTAATAGTACTAGTCGTTGATGGGTAAGGAGTTTGTAGAAATAGTTAAAAGGTTAAAGCTAAAAATAAGGTGATCAGCATCTGGCACGTGACTGCTCATGACGTCCCTTTTTTATTTAATTTATGGCGCAAGGTTCAGTTTTCATAGTGAACACACCATGTTTTTTGAGTATTTCATGCTGTGTTGCGCATTTGTTTGTGTTTGGTGAGGACTGTTGCAGCTTGTAGATGCATTGACATGGTTTCTGTGTTTTCCGCATACTCTGTGTATACACAGTAAACTATCGCATTGATTGGCTCTGTTGAGTGACATGTATAGCCACGCCCACCATTTAGAGGGAAAAAGCGCTATATTTGAACAAAATAAAATTACTGCACAGGTTTAACTTCAGGCGAATAGAGAAGGACTGACCATGTTCATAAAATTATGTCTAGCCAATTTTGAGTGATGCTGTGACAAAATCTGTCAGGACAGACATACAGATAGACAATGTCTTCCAATGTATGAAATGTTAAGATATCACTGAAAGAGCGAGTTCTGACCACTGTACAGACAAAATCTTTCTTTTATGTATATAGAAGTGCATGCAAAAAAGAAACAGGTGCAACGGTCAGAGTCCTCAGAAGAACTGTGGATGGTTCTGCAGGATGCTCAGTAAAACTAATTTCCTTATAAAGTTTTTATTATATAATAAATTTTATCATTATTTTGTAATAATATTAAAATTATATTTTTATTTTTATTTTTTTGAAAACATCCTTTTTCACAGTAGTGTGTACACACTTTTAGGAAAATTAAATGATTACCCCAGATGGGCAAAGAAACTATATTTAGTAACTTCATTGACCTTGATTTGCAATAAATAAATTAAAAGAGTAAAAAAAAAAAAATTACACAAGTAAAATAAAGTTTTGGAATTTTTTTTTTTTACATTTTGAAATGATCAATTTCTAAGTATGTCCTATAAAGGGTTAAAATACAAAGTTAGACTGTTTGTACATAATCAATTAATTTAATTTATCTTTTTTCATAGTTATTATTAATAATGTTTATTAAATACATTGCTTATAAAATTTTCACTATAAGACCCATTTGTGAATGTAATATCAGTGGGACACAAATACCACCCAAAAATTTTTCCTAAAATTCCCTTGAATTGCTGTTAGCACTCTTCTTGAACATTGCTTTTAAAACGAGTAAGACTAAATGGAGAGGTATACATTTGTGCCTGGGCATGGAGGTCTCCTGGGCATGGAAATGCTCCCTGAGAGACCACCATGCCACCCTGTGCACAGGCCACCATGCCAACCCTCTTTGTACATAAGGAGAACATTCCTCTGTTCCCTAAATCACATATTTATATTCTTTTATGTTTTGACACATACAAATTAGAAATGTGACAGTTAATCTTTTAGAAATGTACCCTTGAGAATGGAGTTCTTTACCGTGATGAATAAATTAGCGGATGTTCCTTGAGCTTTATTCCCGGCATGCAAATCTACACTTATATAGCTGTTGACGTGTAGAAGCATGTGTAAGGGCTTATACTAAGGTAGCATGGAAAGAATTAGCAGAACGACGCTTTCTGTAGAGAATTACTGCTGATATTCATTGTATCTTTAAGAAGCGCTGGCTAAGCTGACAAGCGCTGTCATCTCGCGCACAGGGAGCTTTGCTATTAGCACCTGACAGCAACTTTCTTGCAGCAAACACACTGAGTTGTACAGTGTGTGTGTGTGTGGTTGAGTATTTGCATGAGTATTTATGAAATCACAAAAGAAAAAAATAAATATATATATTTATTCTCAATAAGCATAATTCATGCTCATTTATTAAAAATTAATGTCAGAATATACTTGGTCAGTGTGTGTTCAAGCCATCGCTAGCCTGTTTAAACCACGGAAAAGGTCAGGCTATAAACAGTCACTGAGGAATAGAAGCTGAGCCTTTATACCTTAATTAAAGCACAGAGTTCAGTATGCACTGCTCATCGCCTCCACTCTAGCAACTGGCTCATTATGCAAGGAATAAAAACACTGATGTCGGAAAATAGTCAATAACAAGGTCATATGATGTGTCCCGACGTGCATAGCAAAGACTATTACTAGGACTGTACGATTTGATAAAAAAAAATTTCATTGTGACCATTTTGACACATATTGTCCCATATTGACACGATTGTGGTATAGACTTAATTTAACAACTATTTAATGTTCCAATATTTATTCATCACCTCAAAAGTTTAAAAAATAATTTTGGCATGCGTCTAAATCTCCTATCACTCCTTGCTCACTCTGGAGCTCACTAGGTAGGCGGGCCCCCCTCTAATCTGTAGGTGTGCAAAGGGGCAGGGCTGCGGAAATGGGCACCGGCTGGTGGTTAATCTTCACTAATAGATCTCAGGCTGCTCCCCAGGCTATAAAACATGGCGGAGAGCATATCTCAGGGTTCTGTTGGGCTGTCTGTCTGTCGGCATGTCTGTCGGCATGTCTGTCTGAACCTGGAAAAATCGACGGAGAACAACAGAGCTGAGTCACACGGCAGACGATAAAAGCGCGAGGAGTGGCATGCGAGAGGTACGTTGTTATGCGCCCGAGACTTCAAATGTGCGAATGGGATGGTGCCTTTGATCGCTGCACTGAGAGTAGCTGTGAGCACACTGCTGGAGCTCCCTCCTGGCACTGAAACCTTCATATAGAGCTGGATTTCGTGACACTGCCGCTGAAGGAGAAAAGGCCGCTGAGTTCCACGACTAGGCTTCCGTTCCCAGCCGGGAAAGCCGACCAGGCGAGGAGTGTCATGGAGATACCCGCGTTCTGCCATGCCAATGGAAGCTGAGGGAAGCCGGTTCGGCTGATCATGAGAAGCTTGCAGGAGCCGCTGTGGGCACTTCCTTTACTCCTTTTCCCCTTCCTCCCTCCTTTTAACCGTTTCCTTGTCCAATATTCCGAATAAAATTACCCCTTTACCATAAGACCTCGCCTCGTGTCTGTGTTTCTGGTGTCGCCTGTTAGAAACCCTTGAAAACACAGAAATCATTGATAAACTACATTTGGGGCAGTGGCACTTAGTTACTGATTGGAAGGTCACTGGTTCAAGCATCAGCTCCACCACGTTGCTTGTTTTGGGCCCTTGAGCAAGGCCTGACCAGCCTTTTAACAAAAGTGTGATATTCAAAGAATAAATCACTTTACTGTGCAGTAATGTATATGTGATGTATAAAGGCTGTACTTAACTTACAGGTTATAGGCGTATATTACCTGCAGCAAGTTGCAGATTAAATATTTGCACATGTTTATATTTGGATTAATATTTTTATGCAGCACTAACTGTATACCGTATGGCCAAACGTTGATTGTTTTTCCAAAAACAGCATGTTCAGAAGGTTTCCGTTCCCCTTATATTATAGCAGGTTGCTGATAAATCAATTTTATTGAAACTATTAATAAAAGACACATTGTGCATGTTATCAGTTTCAAGTTACATTTAATATTGTGGAACAAGTCCTGTTATCAGTATTAACAGTTGTTTCCTTATCAGTCTGTCTTTTCCTCTTTCTTCCTCTCTTCATATTAATAATAGAAAAATATGGATGATGCCACAACCTTCTGTGGGTGTGAGTCTAGCAAAATTTCTAATGCTATTTGGATGGGAAAGATGGAATTTTCTCTCTAACTGTCAGTCACAGCGACACTGGCTAATCACGGGTATCTGTCAGCATGTGTATTGTGAGTAGGATAGATAGTACTTTTCTGAGAATGTGTTGCTTCTCCTTTACATGAAATTATGATGAATGGATAATAGGCAGCAACCAAATCTGGAAAATAAAGGCGTCTAAGCAAGTTTAGGCAAAATGTTTACCCCCCCCCCCGTGCGTGTGTGAAAAGAGTGGAGGAAGGGTAACTGTGTAAGACGAAGAGGGGGAGAGGGGGAGGGGCTTCTTACTTTAGCTTCACACACACACACACACACACAGCGCCTGCGCGCACAAACGGAAGCACTTTTTTAAAAGGTAAAGTGCAGGTTAATTTGTATAGGTTATAGGTATAGGTTATTTTGTGTTAATTATTTTTATGTATTTATTTTTTTGGACTGTGGGCTGAATAATTAGAGTTTCCATTATTTCTTGTGGGAAAATTCGAGTGTTTTAAAATACGAGCTCACTTCCGGAACAAATTATGCTCGTAATCCAAGGTTATACTGTATTGTGGTGGCCAGTTCATGTGTGAAATGATTCCACATGCCCTGAAAATCACTCCTTCAAAATTAGAATCGTGGAATATACCCGTGCCAAGAAAAAATCCATAGATGTGATAACCTGCTCATTCAGTACATTCAGGTCAACAGCTGACTACATTTTATTGCCACACAGTGTTAATGAGCCTAGACCTGACCAACTGAAGCAATGTCATATCATAACACCGCTGCCAGAGGCTTGTACAGTGAGCCCTGTGCATGATGGTGCATCGCTTCAAGTGCAAATGTTTTTCTTAAGGTCACAAAGCTTTTAGACCCAGTCCTGTAAGGTTTTATCACATTGTGTGTGTATGGAAATGCTCTTCTTTTCACTATGAAACATAGCTATGGTTTTTATCTTTGTTTTTTTGCCATGCAACTTCACCAAGTGTTTAAGTGATCCCTACAAAGTTGAGAGTTATGCACTTTCCTTCCAGGTTTGAATAATATGGTAAAGGGTTCTTAGTAGTATTAAGATAAAATACTGTACATTAAAGTGTTGTGCTCAGTTTAACATTATTAAACATGTATTAATAAACATCTCAGAAGCATTTTGAATTGCATTTAAAAACAAACAATACCATGCATTCATGTTTCTCTTTACTTTTATCTACAATATTTCATTTTCCTCATATATATATATATTTTTTAATACAATCAGCCTTACTTTAGTATACAGACACTAATTTGTCACTTTTCATGCTCCCACTATTCAGCTGTTCAGGTTAAGCTAATGAGTACACATGGCTCTACAACTTGTCATATATTTCACATCAGTTTGACAGCTACCTGTTCACTGAATTATCACATATTGTATACCTACTTGTCTGCTCTCATTAAAAAATGTTACATGGGTTAACGTGGTTTAAAATGTTTTATGGTTTATCATGTTAAAATGATCTCATTAAAATGGATCCTTATATTTCAATAACTAAATCATTGATAGTTTAAAATGGGATTATTTTGCATGAGGCATAGACACATTATTATGCACATTCTGCAATGTCATGAGGAAGTACTTCAGTGCTGTACTTACTCATTCCATCACTCATCATCTATACCACTTTATCGTGTATACAGGGACACGGAGGCCAAAAAAAATCTGAAAACAAAATAACAAATTTAAAAACAAGATAAAACTGAAAACAAAATAACAAAACTGAAAACAACAGTTTACTGAAAAAATAAACTGAATACAGGATAAAGCGGTATAGAAGATAAGTATGAGTATTTTGGTTTTGTTATTTTGTTTTTGGTTTTGTTTTGTTTTTGATTTTGTTATTTTGTTCTCGGTTTTGTTATTTTGCTTCTGTTTTTGGTTGTTAATTAGTTTTTGAATTTGTTCATTTGTTTTCGGTTTTGTTTTTTTGTTTCGCCACCGTACTAGAGTACACAATGAGGTACACACTGGACAGGGTGCCAATCCATCACAGTGCACACACACACACACACACACACTCATTCACACACTTCGGGCAACCCCAGTTACCCTAACCTTTATGTTTTTGGACTGTGGGAGGAAACCCACCAAGCACAGGGAGAAAATGCAAACTCCATGCATGCAGACCCCGAGGTGGGACATGAACCTGATTCCTTGAGGTGCAAGACGAACCACTAAGCCACTGTGCCGCCTTAGTGCTATATTACACACTTTAAATGAAAAAGACATTTACTGTGGAGTGATACAAACAAGTTAAATGTCCCAGTTCTGTTATGTTCTATTATCACCACATACAGACATTAATTTGTCACTATTCATGCTTCTACTATTCAGCTGTTCAGGTTGAGCTAATGAATACACATGGCTCAACATCTTGTCATACTGAATATTTCACATTCGTTTGACAACTACCTTTTCACTGAATTATCACATATTGTGTACTCGTCAGCTTCCTCCCATTAAATTTTTTTTTTACATTGGTTAACATGGTTTAAACAGCCCTCATTAAAATGGATTCTTCAATGTTTTAATAATTCAATCACTGATAGTTTAAAATTGGATCATTTTAGACACTTTTTATGCACATCATTATGCACATTGGACGAGTGGTGATAATAGAGCTCAATTCATTGCACAATCAGATTACTTTGGTCAGAACTAACTGCTGTATGATAAACAATAAACTGAACAAGCTAAGGACTGCTTGGTTTGGGGAAAAACCGATATGATATTTTTTCATACTTTAATGCACGTTACACTGCCCATGTCTAAAATCCCATGTTTCACAAATAATAATCTTTTTCAAATTGATTTTGCAAAGTTTATGGTAAAATAAATTGGTATTTCATAGAGAAAAAAAAATCACTTTATGTCATAAACATATATATTATAGGGACAAGTTTGCATAGCCAGTGATTTTGGAAAAAAATGAACTTAAAGATTTAAATTCTACAGAAAGAAAAAATAATTCTGAAAATCAAATTACAACATGTAGTAAAAAAGTTAAATATGCATTAAAGGAATTGTGCTTAGTTAATGTTATTAAACATTTATTAAAGAACACTTTAAATGACTTGAAGCATTCTGAATTGATTTTGAAAATAAACAGTACCATGTACCCATGCAGTTAGTTAACACCTACATACACGGGTCTGTCTTTTTGTTTTTCTGTGGCTTAAATCAAGGTCTACAGAGCATTGTCTGCTACAAGTGTAGCATTGCATTGGAACACATGCAGCTATTCATTACATCTTTCCAAGCTGATACTCATGCAATGCCAGGGGAGAGGATTAACCATCCAATTTTGTACACATGTCCTACCAGATGACCTTGATCGAATTGCATGGCTCAGTATTGATAGAGAGAAAGAAAAGAAGCCATCTTTCTAGTCCAGGAAGAGTACAGATAGATTGTTGGTCACAGATAGATTTGGCATCACAGGGAATTTCATCATAAGAGTCTAGTCCTATGCAAAGCAGTCAATTAAATTGCGTCTGTCTGACTGGTATTGCACCAGACCCTCGTCTTTGATCTTGTAGCCCGCAAGATCCTTGGTTAGGTCATGTTGAGTATGAATCAGGGCCATCCCTCGAGTGACAAGGTGGCCCAAAGGTCTGGATCCATATGTATGTCTCCTTATAGTAGGTTTTATATTTCTCTTTTTTTTTTTTTTCAGGCACAAGTGTTAAACCAAACCTACTGTAACATCATTCATCTTTGAGGTCATTTGAAGTCAGAAGTCTGTCAGAACAGATTTTTGATTATTTATTTAATGTACAGTTAATATCCATTTTTATTCATAAAAATAAAGGTTTAAACAAGAAAGTTGAAAATAACCAAAAAAAATACTTAATTGGACCGGTTTAAGCTTTAATTGCGGCATGCATTCTCCACAGCATTGATTTGACACCCTTATCCAATGTCACTACATTTACTTCTATTTATTCATTTTTACAAGAGAGTCAAACTGTTCAATAAAGTCTGCAGCACATCTTAGAGACTTTCAGTGGGTTTAAGGTCAGGACTCTGTGATGGCTCATTCATAAGTGAAAATGATGTCTAATGCTGCCAGAATATGCTCCCTCACAGTCTGATTTTTGAAATATGCCTGTGCTATTACTGAAGAAGAATTCAATTGATGTAAAAATCTGGTCATTCAGGTCATCAGCTGACTTAATTTCTATGGCCACATAACATTGCTGAGCCTAAACTGGACCAACTGAAGCAACCCCACATCATTACTATGATTTCTACTGTCGATTATTTACAATGCAGCCTCACAGATCATTTGATCCCAATCATGATTCTGGTAGTTCATTATTTTTTTCTGATGACTTTTTTTTTTTTTTGTTGCAAAGTTCATAATTCACCAATATCAATTCAGATTAAAAATTTGTCAGGTCTGCTTAGTTGGCATTTGGAATCTGTGGCCAGGCATAAAGAAGTCTGTGCTGAACTTAGTTATAGACTTTTGCTACAGTGATTTCCACCTGGACAAGCCTAAGGGAAATGCAAGAACGAATCCCTGAGAAATTACAGGTACACAGCCTTGAACGATCTGCGATGTCACCCATGACATGAACAATCATAGTTAACATAGTGGTTAATTATTGAGCGGACAAAAAAAAAAAAAACTTAGGTAAACCTTTTCATGGATCTATTCAGCTGCAAAAAATTATTACAACAACATGCAGTGAAACCTCGGATTGCGAGTGTTCCGCAAGACGAGCAAAGATTTTTAATAGATTTTGACTAAGAAAACGAGCAAGGTTTACGAGTACCGAGTATCATGTATCACGCACGCGCTTCTTGTTTTGACGCCGAGCGTCACGTGATCACAACTGAGCCAATGGTTTTTCTCTCTCTTGCGCTGCGGAATTGTGGGTAATCGCCTCCCCTGCTGGGTCTTAGTGCGCGTCTCTTACTGGTATAATCAACATGCACACGTGTACTGTTCACTATAACACTGTGACCACGTGTGTGTGTGTGTAAAACATTTAATTTTGTGTCTGTATGCGTGTGTGTACAGCGCGCATGTGAAGCAAAAGGAAGTCTCATTAGAGAGGCTAAAAATCCATTTTTTCTCTCTGTATCAGCCTGCACTTTGTGTCTGTATGCGCGTGCGTCATTGGACACTGTGCCACACACACACGCACACACACAAAAACACACAGATCCCCCCCTACTTCACAGACACAGATGGAAACACTTATCTGTCGGGATTTATTTTTACTTTTTTTAAAGGTAAAGTGCAGGTTAATTAGTTTTATTTTTACTTTATATTTTGTGTTAATTATTTTTTATGTATTTATTTTTTGGGGCTGTGGAACGAATAATTTGAGTTTCCATTATTTCTTATGGGAAAATTCGATTTGGTTTATGAGTGTTTTGAAATACGAGCCCACTTCCGTAACGAATTGTGCTTGTATTCCAAGGTTCCACTGTATTACATATATCATGGTGTAGGGTGGTATCATAAGTAATCTTTGTTAATTATGTTTTTGATTTTGTGGACCATACTGCTTTAGTTCTTCCTAATTTTCTAGGATTTCATTTTTCAATTCTTTGCACACAGAATTGAGAACCTTTTCAAATTAAATATATCAATATGCCAACTGTGCCAGTCTAATCCTCTCTACACTGGTGTGTACAGAACATCCTTCGAGGTAATCTAAATCTCATTAACTCGTAACATGTTGATTGGCCCTTAAGGGGTAGAACTGCCGTTTGGTTTACTCAATGCAGAGGGACCGAAAAAGGAAATTTATTTACAAGGCCGAAGGGAGAGGGGATACAAAGGGTAGTGGAGTTATGCCCTAGTTAATTGTCTCATTTTTTATGTTTAAAGACATGCATTTCTCAGGAGTGTTCTTGTACTTGCATTGACCAAGGACAAAACACTTACTCTTTCTTTAGCCATTGATGTGAGACTGCTTACCCAGTTCCCGTGAAGGCCATCATTCTACATCGAGAGACAAACTGGAGGGTTGTGCGTTTGTTTTGGTATTGTTTTGACTCGTGGAGATACTTCCAAATCCCACTTGCTCTTGCAATTATCCCTTTTGTTTGCAGCTACTTGTTTGAAATCATTACATCCCTAACCAAGTTTAAAGAATTACTAAAAATGAATGAATAGATGCAATAATTGCATCACACAGCACCAAACAGGGTCTTATATTAACAAATTAGGCTTTTGATTTGTTCCATGAGCTACACATTCAACCACTTGCTCCCCAAGAATACGCATAAATGCCATACAGTATTACAACCTTTTTGTTGGGTCTTGGAAGTCCCAAGGGACACTAGGCGTGATGCACACTTTTAAGGCAAATTGTTTTGGTTCACATACGGCAATGAGAACTCAGTTGAGCGAGGCTATACTGATCTAGCAAAACATGCTTTCTGAACTGACTTAGGTTTTCCTTCCTTTTAATGTCTATATAAAATAACAAGATTGACATTTGCCAGTCTCCCACACTGCTGCCAGGAATCACAGATTTACACTGACAGCATGTTTGGTTAATCATTTTCTGTGTCAAAACATCACCTAGGCATATCTGGGATTTAAAATGCATTAGCTGTTAAAAGTTGCATTGAGTTCCAAACTGCAAAAATGTCTCATATAAGGAGACACAGGGTCACGGGGCGACCTGCAGCCTGTCCCAGGGAACTTAGGGCACAAGACAGGGTACACCTTGGATGTGGGGTGGCCTCATTGCACGGCACAAACCCTCAAACACCTACACTACTGGGATTTTGGAAATGCCCTGGGTGTCTTTGGAGTGTGGAAGGAAATCAGAGTACTCAAAGGAAACCTACCAAGCACATGAGCATTCAAACTCCAAGAGGTAAGATTCAAAGTGCCAGCCATAGACGTGTCAAGTGCTAACCACTATCCCCCCTTCACATAACCTTTTTTTTTAGGAAGCATACTGTAGGTGTGTATTAGCTATTTCGTTTGCTAATAGCATTTATTTTCTCTGTACAGCATGAAAAATGTAGCACATTTAGCAGGCAGGTGACACATCTTTGAAAGACTCAAATCTATTTTTATTTATAGCATGCCTAGCAGTTTACAGGTAACAGGGGCTACTGGGGTAAAATTAAATCAGCTCAGCTCAAATTTCTGATCACATAAATATACAAATACATACAGTATATACAAATTTATAAGTACATACTGTGTTACATACATAATAATTTTTTTTCAGAAAATGATTTACGAGGAGGTAACAGTGAGTCAGGAAGTAGAAGCTGAGATGGATGTAATTTTAGTATAAATGTTTTAATAAAAAAAAAAAAAGTCAAACTCTCCGAAGTAATCACATGGGTAAACTTGAAACAGGTGAGAAAAATGATGGCACACTATGGAGACAACCAGTGCCCAGGCAGGAGGAGACAAGACAGGAATCAAGACAAAGGGCACATGATAATATATAAGGACACTTGAAAATGCAGGCCATCAGGGTTATAGAGCTGTGACATACAGTGATTGGTGCGATAGAGCTGTGGCACACAATGATTAGTGTGAGTGGAGAAAATACACATGTGTACACTATAATTTTCAATGACAGGCTCCATCGTCCTTCAAAAGGTGCAGCTCCCAGAGCACCATTACATACAAAACTTGTGTGGCCCTGCAGCCCTGGGCAAAATGTCCACCAGGTTATCTGGGTGTGGAAGCAGTTATTGACCAAAATTTATATTTTTCATATATGGGCAGAGGTGTTGGCATGGGGCAGAGAACCAGAAATATAGAATGAAATCTTCAGTGGTGCAATGTGACACAGCAACCTCTAATGTGGGGCAAGAAGGTGAAAAGTCACTAATGGCAAAGTCAATTTCAGTCAACTGGAC
Source organism: Leiocassis micropogon (assembly GCA_028565275.1). Classification (NCBI taxonomy): domain Eukaryota; kingdom Metazoa; phylum Chordata; class Actinopteri; order Siluriformes; family Bagridae; genus Leiocassis; species Leiocassis micropogon. Next base: position 4,120,399 of record JAOVVA010000017.1, read on the forward strand.
GTTATTGTCATTTCAACCATATACTATATACACTGTACATACTGTATTGTGCAAAAACATTGCAAAGAGACTGAAAAAAAAAAACAGTGTTTAGTTTAGTGCATGTTTGTGTATGTGTTTGTGTGTGTGTGTGTGTGTGTGAATCCAGTCTCTGGATATTGAGGAGTCTTGATGGTTTGTGGAAAGAACCTCTTATACAGTCTGGTGGTGTGGGCCAGAATACTTTAGTGCTTTTTTCCTGATGGCAGAAGGGTAAACAGTGTGTGTGGTCATCTACAATGTTGGTGGCTTCGCAAATGTAGTGTGGGTTGTAAATGTCTGTGATAGAGGGTAGAGAGACTTGATGATCTTCTCAGCTGTCCTCATTATTCGCTGCAGGACCTTGAGATCAGAGACAGTGTAGTTCCCAAATGAGGCAGCAATACAGCTGCCCACGCGATGCTCTCTATAGTCCCTTTGTAGAATATAGTGAGAATGTGAGCTGGGAGATGGGCTTTTCTCATCCCTTTGCTGAAAGTATAGACACTGCTGGGCTTTCGTTTGCTATGTAGGTGGTTTTGAGGGACCAGGACAGATGAACACTGCAGAATTTAGTGACCTTGATCTCTTTGAAGGAGCTGTAGATGTTCACTGGGGAGTGGTTGTCCTGTGCCCTGCTGAAATCACCAAGACTGGGAAGCGACTACAATGGCAAGGCCAGAGGGGGGAGTGATGATGACAGGGAGGTCAGAGGGGAGGTTCAACAACAGGAGGTCAGGGGCAGTGGGGAAAGAATAATGGCAAAGCAAGTAGGTGGAGTGATGTCCTCAATGAAGCAGAGAGCCAGAGCAACTTCCTCATTTTAACAGGAAGGTGGAGTGGCATTATCCGCAGGGAATAATGAGGAACAACGACAGATAGTTTGCCAAGGGAAAAAACAAAACAAAAACACCAGGAAGCCAATCAATGACAAGTTACTAATCAAAACACAAGGTGTATAACAATGTAAGCCAGTATTTGACAATGTGGAAGTCAGCACACTAGCATTGCTGGCTATAATAGTAATTCTGACTATAAGTGTTATTATATATTCCATCCATTCAACTAGGAACCTCTGTAGTCCAACTAGGGACATGGAGGTCATTGTATTTATTCCCATTTTTACAAACGTGAGAGGACATCTGGTCAAAGAGTGATATTAGTGAGCTTATTCCCTTACATTCTGTTTTCAAGACAATCCACATAATCAATAATTAAATAATTGCAATTAAAAAAAATAATAAAACATGTATAATTGTTGAAATTCTCTGTGAACTTGAAGTTTCCACTAAATCTAAGTTGTCTAGCACAAGTCTTTTTTTTTTTTTGTAATTCAATTAAGAAAACAAAAGAAAGGCTGCTAGGTGAATGATGGTTTAGATTATCTGTATTATGAATAAACATTCCACATTGCTGGAATGGTGCAAATATAAAACTTGTTATTTGTTTCTTCTTATGTATATACATTTCACATTCAGTACAACAGTGTTAGGGTTGGATGTGGTATTTGAAGAAAAAGGTGCTTCAGGATGTGTTCACTTACTCACTCATCTTTTACACCGCTTTATCCTGGATGTAGGGTTGGGGGGGGGGCCTGGAGCCTATCCTAGGAGACTTAAGGCACGAGGCGGGGTACACCCTAGACAGGGTGCCAATCCTTCGCAGGGCACACATATATACACTGACGCACTCATACTATGGGCAATTTAAGGAATGCCAATTAGCTTAATCTGCATGTCCTGTCGGAGGAAACCAGAGCACCTGGAGGAAACTCGCCAAAGCATGGGGAGAATATGCAAACTCCATGCACACAGACCTGGGCGTGCAAGGCAACAGTGCTAACCACTACACCACCATGCCGCCCTTCAGGGTATGCTGTGATAAGAAAATAATCAACTCTGTGGCAACTAACTCGGCTTCACTTGATTAAAAAAAAGGCTTATTTAAGCTGTATTTTTCCCCTATAAATATGATGCAGAATGAGGAATCTCCGATTCAGCTTTTCTCTCAGCTCTTTTTGCATATACTATATTGCAAATGCCTTCAGGTCCCGTCAGGTTTACTTCAGATCAGTGGGAAACAGGATGGGGCGATGATGTAATTTAATTGGTTTTGCGGGTGTTGTGAAAGGTTTCGGAGATGCACTTCAAAATGTGATATGCTTTATATACCGTTTTGCTCTGTTCATACATTGGGTAGACACTATAACCATATCTGTCAACCAGCATCGAGTAGCTTTGCAGTTCTTAAACCACCATGCCCAAAGACGTATCTACTGTGTGCTACTGTGTTTCAGAACGGTCAAAATAATGGCCTGCATTAAGTAAAGAAAACAATTCAGAGTGCTGTAATTACTGGAATTGAGCTAAGAACTGTCCAACAGTAAAAGGATAGTCCTGACCCATGGACCCATGAAATGAGGTCAATAAATACATGAATAAAATAAATAAATAACAACTCTTGAACGGCCGTGATCTGAGACCGCTGAAATGCTTGCTTGTATCATTAAAAACAATATAAATCACCACTTTTGTTTAATGGTGAAAGGAAGAGCATGGGAATAGCTGCATGGCCATAAGAAGCTAATCACAACATATAGCCTCAGTTTTCTTAGCAATGAGAAAAATTCATGTGGTCTAATCAATCGTATCTATTTCAGACCAAGAGGAATGTCAGGGTAAGAAGGGAAGTGCATGAAGCAGTACACACCCACACAGAAATGCATGTAATAAAACATCTGGCATAAAAAAAACAACAACACATAGGGTGTTGTACCCTGGATCGTGGTCATAAATTCCTTTTAGATTTGTCAAAAAGACTCAAGCCCCAACTGTCAAAAGCTAGTAGATTTCTTCCTGGCTGTGTTTGGAGTGAATTGTGTATTAGCTGTTCCATTAAGGGGAAGAATTGTTTTCTTGTTTTCTTCATGTGGTGTTGCGAAGCCTTCATCATGTTTCTAGAGGATTGTGGAAATGGGATCAAGATACCGGGTACCCCTGTGCAAACTATTTAATAATAGTTATAATATTGACGACCTGCAGTGATTGCCTTCAGGCATTTCTCCTCCGTTGCCTGGATACCTGGACCGTTCGTATATAGTCAGTCTCGGATGAAACCTGAAACCTCAGCATCAAATTATATTTGTGAAGGAATGCAAGTTTATGGAATGCAAAAGTGTGTGTGTGTGTGTGCATATATTTATTTTTGCATGAGAATGAAGTGTCCTGTGCATAAGTATATCAGCAGAGTGCTCAGTATGTACGCTGATGTATGCAGCTTGAAGTAAATCTGTAATTGATGATTTAAGTGACTCTTAGTTTGTACCCTAAGAAAAGATTGAAAATAAATTGACTGTAGTGACATGTTCAACTAAAGTGTGTCCTGTAATTAGCATCACGGGTGTCTTCAAACTTGCAATCAGTTACTGTAGGCTATTTAAATGCTGAAAAATAGTCAATCTGCTGTTTGGTATCATGGTGTGTACGATGCTGAACATGGACCAGCGGAAGGAAAGGAGAGAGGTGTCTGAGGAGATCAAAAAGAAAATTATCCAAGAGCATGTTTAGGTGAAGGCTAAGACCATCTCCCAGCAACTTAATATTCTTCTGACTGCAGTTGCAAATATTATCAAGATGCTTAGGGTCCATAGGATGGGGAGCCAACTTCCATGGATATGGCTGCAAGAGGTAACCTGATGTCAAATTAAACAGAAATATAATGTGAATGTAACCAAGGAGCCAAGGACAACTTCCAAAGAGATTCAAGGTTAACTCCAAGGTCAAGGTCCGTCAGTGTTGGATTGAACCATCTGACTCTGTCTGAGCAAAAGTGGACTTAAAGGACGACCCAGGAGGACTCCATTGTTGAGGACAAATGAGAAAAAAAAAGCCAAAGTAGAATTTGCTAAGATGCATATTGATGAACTACACTGCTTCTAGAAGAATATGCTTTGGACAGATGAGCGAAAACTGGAGCTTTTTGGCAACTTCGCTATTTGTTCATGGACAAACAAATGAAGCTTCCAAAGACAATAACTTTCTACCTCTTGTGACATATGGAGGAGGCTTGTTTATGTTCCGGGGCTGTGTTATTGTGTCTGGCACAGGGTGACTTTAATCTATGCAGGGTGCAATGAAATCTCAAGTGTACTTCCCAATGTCAGAAAGCTCAGTCGCAAGTCACGGGTCCATCAACAGGATAATTACCCAAAACACACTACTAAAAACACCCAAGAACAAAAGCCTGGTTCCACCAAGCATGGGGAGTACATTCAAACTCCATGCACACAGACCTGAGGCAGGAATTGAACCCAGATCCTGGAGGTGCAAGGCGACAGTGCTAATCACTAAGCCACTGTGTCGCCGTTCATTAAACTATAATTTAATATTTTCTTTAATCGAAGCACATCAACTTCATCCACATGTATAAGCGTATACAGGGAGCGTTCAAATCAAACTGGGACTTGTGATGACATTTCTCATGAATAAAGGTATAAAACCATTTGACATTTACAGAAGATTTCAGGCACAGTACTTGCTTCAGTCTTATGACCTCTAAAAGCTATTTCTAATCTAATATTGCTGATTTTGATTAACACTGAGAGAACATTTGCACTAACTTTAGTGCTGAACATATGGTTATTTGTCAATTTTCCCCTTGTGTTGTTTGACCATGATGTGGAGGGGAGGGAAGAAGGCAGTGCAAACTGACAGATTTGCAGTAGTGTGCATGTTTTGATTATAGTTTTGAGCTAAAAATGTATCTGGATAACACCTTTGTCACGGTGACATGCGTTATGTACACGAGAATTTTTCTAAGGGCTAAAATATTTTGCTTCACTTATATCATATTTAATGAGTGTGGACAAAGCGAGTGGTTGTCAAACTTCCAGAGTGTCATGCGCTGACCTTGTCGAGGGTTGCAAAACAGCAATACTTATGCACAAACCATGCACAAAGGCTTATGTACTGTAGCTTATCAGATGGCATATTCATGCACTTTTCAGCTTGACTCTGACCATGCTGTCTATCAAAACCATACTGTCCATTGTTGTATAGTAGAGGTATAGCATGCATGTAATCCCTTTCTAGGACATAGTACTTATAGGTAGCATTACCTTTGGCTCTAGATGGTTATATAGATATAAATGTGTCTTGTGAATATCATGTAAATTCTCCAGTGCTTGTTGTTGATTATCATGAATGAGTACTTGTGTTATACTGTACACTGATCAGCCATAACATTATGACCACTGGCAGGTGAAGTGAATAACAATGATTACTCCATAACTATACTCCAGCAAACTGGTAACAGGATCATGGGCAGCCATGGCTCATCCGTCTGGTCTGATCCAGAAAAGCCGATACAACACAAAAAAGTCAACGTTGCCCAGGAATGAAAGATATCAGAATAACCAGTATATCATAGTCTGGCCTATACAGGGTCCAGCAGGCAAAGAGATCAAGGTTGTTTATCCATGTAAAGTCCAATCCATGGAGGCCCCACGGCACAACCGACAGCATTCAAAGAATTTACAACTAATGTCCCAGTGCCAGACGCCACATCATGCCTCCAGACGTCTTGTGCAGGCATGCCGAGGGGCCAGAGCTGCCCCAGTGGCACAAGTGGAACCTGCACAACACTAGGCATAATGTTTTGCTTTGTAATGTTATGGCTGATTGGTGTATATAGACTGGCAACAAATGATGACAAGAGTTCCACCGAGTTACTTAATTTGAATTATTCATTAGAGAATCAATCTCCAGCACTTAGAGTCTGCTTTGTGTAAACTGACCTTCTAAATAATCTCATAATATCAGAAAAGTGTTGTCTTTCAGGTCTGGTTTAAGCTTAGTGTACTACTTGCAGGAATGGTTCAGCAGGTTAACCTAGACGTTACTTCCCCTTTTGGCTCATTCACTATAATGGCAAGGGAACTAATTTACATCAGGTGTCAAAATAAATGTCAACGTTGTTCATAATATATATAAAAATACTTGCAGGATGCAGAAAAGTGTCAGACTGTATGCTTAGTTCCTGTAAACTAGTCTAGTTCGTCTCAAGGTTTCTGTCTATACAAATAAAGTGTAATTGAATTGAATTAAATAGTATGAAGGTTTAAAAAGAAAATATGTATTAATAGAAGACCCACATGAAAATTTCCTGTTGCTGTTCTTGTACAAAAATCAAATAATAGCCTAAGGCTGAGAGCAAAAGGTTACATCACTTATTCTGCACTGGGTCATGGAAGACCTGGAGCATATCCTAGGGAACGTAGGGTGCAAGGTGGGGTAGACCCTGGGTGGGATGTCAACCCATTGCAGGACACAATCACACACAAACATAATCATATCTTCTGATTCTGTATTTACCCCAGTTTTATCATTGGTTGATCTCCCAACCGTATTCATCTGTTTTCAACACTTGTTAACTTTATCTGTTTACACTGTATGTTATCGTTTATTTGTTAATTTATTAAATATGGATTATTCTTATTCATTTTCCAGCCTGTGCCTTGATCTTTTCCATGATAATTATCGATATGCACTTAGTAAAAAGCACTCTGAGTCTAGCCACATCTGATCTCATTTGAGCATGTTAGCTCTCAAAGCTCTCACTTTTAGATTGCATTATGTGTTCTACATACAGTACGTCTTCATACATTCACATTTTACTTGCACATGAGCATGCACTGACTGTAAGTAACAATTTGTACTCGGCATATTTTAATAAGCATAAATGGATGCTAGATAGTCTTTTCAGAATCAGGGATATGAACAGATGTGGAAACAGTGACGTAACCGAGCAACATCTACAGTGTACAAAAAAATTATATATTCAAATAATGTGTAACTGTATTCCAGTACAGAGAAGAAAAAAAAATTGATCGGAAAAAAAGAATTGTGAACGGAGATCATTTAAACATCTGGTGAAGTTGCATGTTTAAAAAAATCTGTATCTGTGTTTAATAGTGAAAGTAGGAGTGTTTCCATACACAAACAATGTGATGAAAACTCATAGGATTGGGCTTAAACAGCTGTGTGGCCAGAAGAAAAAAACTCTTGTTAGTGAGACTCATCCGTTAAAAAAAGGCTTCAGTTTGCTAGGGATCATAAAGATTGGACTTTGGAGCAACAGAAAAGGGTCATGTGATCTGATGAGCTCAGACTGACCCTATTCCAGAGTGATGGGCATGTCATGAAGAGCATGAAGCGATGCACCCATCATGCATAGTGGCTATTGTACGAGCCTCTTCAGGCAGTGTTATGATGTGGGGTTGCTTCAGTTGGTCAGGTCTAGACTCAACAATGTTGTGTGTCAATAATATGAAGTCAGCTGACGACCTGAGTGTACTGAACGAACAGGTTATCACATCTATGGATTCCATGGAAACATGAGGAATAATTTACACACGTGAACTGGTGACCAATGTAATCAAAACTAAAAGGGATTGAATGAAATCTTAAAGTGTATGACTTTATATATATATTTTTTTAATAAGTTGCATTAGCTAATGCCTTTTATTCGAGTTAAGTGGATTTCTGGGAATGAACCCATGTGGTTAAGTAGCACAAAGTAGTCTTGACATCCCAGGTGGGCTAGCTAATGAATATATGCTTTGTTCCCTTCTGTTAATAATGAAAAAGCTCTAACAGTGTACGCCCTGTAATAATGCTGTATCACTACGATAGTTACATTTAAAAGCATTTGTCATCATCCAATAGTTCTCTATTATTGTACTTTTGACAGTAAAAGGATATTTATTCTTCTTGTTTACTGCTGACATCCTCACTGTTATCTGTAAATTTATTCCTAATGCAAAATTATAATTCTCCCAATGCGGCTAGTTATCAGAGTACAAGGTGAACAGGGAGAAATGTATCATGGCTCTGAATAATAGCTTTGTACTGACCTTATTCTGACATTCTTATCATCACCTACAAGAGCCAGAATTTAGACACTGACTTGTTTAGTAATGCATTAGCTGCTTGATGTAATTAATTTAGTTTGTTTCTTCATTTGTATAATTTTAGATGATTGTGATTGTTCTATTGAATAGTAAGATATGATATTTGACATTGGATTCGTGTGCAAATTATTGCACCCAATTTAAAGTCATGTACTGGATGTTATAATCAGAATGAACACTCAATCACTTACTCACTCATTGTCTGTACCACTTTCTCCTGTATACAGGGACACGGGGGGCCTGGAACCTATCCCAGGAGACTTGGGGCATGAGGCGGGGTGCACCCTGGATGGGGTGCCAATCCGTTCCAGGGCACACACATATACACACAGTCATACACTACGGGCAATTTGGGAATGCCAGGTAGCCTAACCTGCATGTCTTTGGACTGTGGGAAGAGACCGGAGTACTTGGAGGAAACCCAACAAGCACGCGGAGAACATGCAAACTCCATGCACACGGAGGGAGGGAAATCGAATCCGGACCCCGAAGGTGCAAGGCGACAGTGCTAACCACTAAGCCACCATGCCACCATTAGAATGAACATACTTTATTATTATTATTATTATTATTATGAGCTGAATATATAATAAAAAGCAAGCTGAAAAGCATAGCACGGTCCTGGTGGAATAAACAGCAGCTCTGACAGTAGCCAGCTTCAGGGCAAATCACAGGTTTATGTTAATAAAGTCATTCTAATACATTATTGTTTCTATAGTAACAACTCATTTACAAGAATATTTAGCTTGGGCATAGCACATAATCTATGATTATTAGTTACCTTTAGTCTTAAAATGTGTAAAACCTTACATTTGTTAAAAAACTTCTGTGAGACTTTCTATAAGGAAGGAATTTAACATTTAACAAGACTTCAATCCTTGTCACATTGTCAGTTCTAGAAATGTCACTTCCCAGAATACAATACTCCATCACAGTCTTGTTCATGTTCACGGTCAACTGACTACTGATTCCACATACTGTACCTTTCTTAATGAAACACACACACACACACTCTGCAAAGGTGCATATTTAAGGACTCATTTTGTGAAGTGCTCTGCCGGTTCAAGTTCTGTATAGTAACAGTCATTACCATGCCTTGTTATCCTGTTAAGCCCCTTTCACACATGCACTCCTTTCCATAAATCGTACTGCACTTTAAGGGGTCATCTTCATGCCTGAATACACTCATTCTGTAAAAATCACTCCAGGAAATCATATGAGGTTGGCACTAGTAACTTTATGGATCAATTTCAACATGAAATAATCTGAACTGCATGCAAGAACATTTACGGATAGCCAGGCAGAAGCTTGAAGTACTGCCCTAGGACGCCGAGAGCAAAGTGAGCTTACCGATCATGACAGTCCAGGAAATAGTGGTTGAAAAATGTGTACTGTGCAGGTAATAAAAAAAATCTGTTTAATTTTAAATATGTTAATGTTGAAATTATCACTCATTTGGATAGTCTGATAGAGGACTAATTGTTGAAAACAATAAGTAATGTGTAATTGCTAAATGAATGAATGAATAAATATATTTACTGGTGTGAAAGAGACCATACAATACATATCACAAGACCAAGCAATATTCTATTACATTTGTTATTGCATCTTGAATTTCAATATTTTTCCCATCCCTAGTTACAGCACCTGTGTCATAGAGATGCCTATAGTGCTCCCTCGTCCTACGCCACCTTGCAGGCATTGCACCAATTCCCAACTATGGTCCTGGACAAACAACCCCTCCACATTGCTGTTTCTGACTGAGTCTGACCAGGTTTTGTGGACACTCTGTCCACCAGGCGCTCACTGGCCAACTCTGCCCCCAGGCATGGCTCCAGGGGCTACAGTAGTCACGGGTTTCCATGTTCCAGGCAGTGTATCATATTATTTCACCTATATTAATAAGGCGGCATGGTGGCTTAGTGGTTAGCATTGTTGGCTCGAGCCTCCAGGGTCCGGGTTCGATTCCCGCCTTGGGGTCTTTGTGCAATGCATGTCCTCTGGTTTCTTCCAACAATCCCAAGACATGCAGATTAGGCTGACGTTCCCAAATTGCCTGTGGTGTGTGAATGTGCATGTCAATGTTGACCGGTCCTTCTATGGTTGTAAAGTGGGAAATAATTACAATTGTCATCTCCGTAGTCCGTACTACAGAGGTTCCTAGATGGATGGATAGAACATTCATAGGGGTTTTATGAATCATGTTTGTCAACTACTCTGTATTAGACTAAGCAATAAAGAGGATGGATGGATGGATGGTTCAGACTGCAGTTTCATTTTGAATGTCAAAATATCTATCTGTCTCTTTTTAGAATTGCCGTTGTAATTTCAGGATGTGACGGGTTTTTTTCCAGGTTTAAATATGGCGTTACATTTGGGCCACATTCCTAACTAAAAAAAAAAAACTGTTAAAAATTGTTTTTACTTTTAAAATATTAATAAAAAGAACTTTCGCTATTACACATTTAACAGTAGTTTCCCAATTATAAAAGTTTATGGATTGAGTTCATAGGAGAAAGATGATTACTACTAAGATTCATTACTATAAGCAATGCTGCATCAGTGTAAGCCATTTTAGTTATAATATATTGGAATATTTGTGGGGATAATAAGTGGCCGAAATAACCTTCCGACCAATAACAGGTAATCCAGTCCTATTTGTCATCTATCAAACATGCTGAGTAAAACCATTTTTCGTGGCATTTTAAGGCCATTTTTCTAAAAAGTCACTTTATTATGATGTGTAGCTGAGATGAGTAACCTGAAATAATACCACAGACTACTTATTGTGACAAGCAATAAAGGTAATTTGTGTTTGCAACACACCCAAACACACACGCACACACACACACACACGCACACACACACAATGAAAAAATATATGAACTGATTTCCAAGCAAAGACAGAAATTTAAAATTCTAATAGGGAGATACTGTAATAGTTAATTAAACTTGACACATTAATTTGGAGCTGTTACACAGAAGCTCTGAAAACAGTATGAAAGCTACTATCTGACTAAACATTGAGGAACAATGCATTCAGTGCTTTAAGATATGTGTTTAATTGCAATCTATCTTAAAAACAATGTAAAATTTAGGTAAAGTTGATGAAAACGTAAAAAAAAAAGTAAGCCATTATGAACTAACACACATAGAGGGTAAACACAGCAAGTGTAGAAATGTTATGATCAGTACATACGCACTGATCAGTCAGTCTTCTCCGTTTTTTGATTTTCTGGAATTGTGGCACAATTGTAATACTGTAACACCAACAATTGAGCCATGGTTAAGTAGTTTAAGCCAGAAAAGGTACTATATGAGCATGTACAAAAGAGAGTTAGAGCGTGTGCAAGAGATGTGCTATTCAGAATATAACACTACAGATCCATGCCAGAAACACAACTTAGGTCTATTGACTATTGGTCATTGACCGATTTAGAAAAAAAACCTAAAACTGGAGATATGGATTTCTTGCTAGTCCGTGTCGATGGTTGAGTGCATTTGGGTTTTTCGGAAATGTTATGTAGAACCAAAGTTACTATTACTTTTAAGCATGTAAATTGTCCTGCTTTTAAAGCTTTTTAATGATTATATCACAAAAATCTAGCAGCTTATACACTATACTGTATAGGCAAAAGTATTTTTCCGGACCTGCAATGACATTGTTTTCAAATAAAATGTACTTTAATATGGAGTTGGTTCGCCTTTTTTTTTAGCTATAACAGCTTTCACTCTACTTGGAAGGCTGTCCACAAGATTTTGATGGAGCGTTTCTGTGGGAATTCGTGCCCATTCATTCTGTAGAGCATTTATGAGGTCAGGCCCTGATGTTGGACGAGAAGGCCTGGCTCGCAATCTCCATTTAGTTCATTCCAAAGGTGCTTGATGGGGTTGAGGTCAGGGCTCTGTGTGGGCCAGTCAAGTTCTTCAAAACAGAAACCATGTCCTTATAGTCCTTGCTTTGTGTCATGTTGGAATAGAAAAGGGCCTTCCCCAAACTGTTGCCACAAAGTTGGAAGCATAGCATTGTCCCAGATGTCTTGGTACAGTATGCTGAATATCCTGGGATGGTCTTCATGAAACGTGATGTTTTTCATTTTCAGAACGGATCTCAGTCACGTTCGTATATGGTCCTAAATCGGATCATTATCTAATGCGTGGTCATGTGACTCAAATGAGAATGGGTAGATCAGAATTCATGTGACTTTTTTGCCCTGGGCACTCGTTGGCGTCATCATTCAGCACTGGCAGTGCAGGGATTTTATAGCGGTGCTAGCACCAGGTGCTAAAAGAGCGAAAGCAAAGGGTCTGACTTTTTTCTGGACCTCAACAAATACAGCCGACTAACTGCTTGCTAACCTCCAGCGCAAAATCCTAAGCATATTTTTTTGCATCCATTGTTTGAAATAAATGAGCAAATATGATGTGTTTTAACCCAGATGACATGAGCATGGACGTATCAATGTGTACATGCGTGCTATTTTAGAGGACAGACGCGTCCACATTAGGTTGAGGTAAAAGTGAATTGTGAATGTGAACCCTCATGGCATGCAAATCTGATTTGACCAAGAAAGTTGACAATACTATAACTATGTGGCTCGTAATGTGAAAATAGCCGCAATAAAACATAGTAATGCATAAAATGAGTAATATTTTATGCTTTAATGGTTAAAACCCTCCAATCCCAACAACAGTGTTAATCATATCAGCTTGTAAGCTTGTAATAGCTAAAAAGGTAATATAAAGGGTTTAGATGTTAAATGCTAAGATTATTAGTTGTTTAGATTATTGCTACCCATGTCATTTTTTTTTCTTCTTTAGCAAAAATCTATATATATATATATATATATTTTTTTTTTTCAATTTTACTGTCAAATAAAACAAATGGTATGCGGTGGCTTTTGTAGATAAAAAAAATTGTTTTGTAGAATAAAAATAATTTATATATCAGTTGGTAAACGAGGGCTAAACAATGTCACAAGCTTAGAAGCAGCTTGTTTTTCAGAGCTCCTTTGCAATCTCAGTTTGTAATGAAGTTGGTCTCAGAGGCCTCTGTTGAGTGACAGCTTTACTGTGGATTCCATTTTTTTCACCAGAGTGTGTTCTTTCTCTCACTTCCATGCAGTCATAGCTCTTAGTAGGGAAGCATAGCAGGTATTTCTTCAGTAATCCTGCGCCTGCTGTGCACCTGCAGCACCAGCACAGTGTTGGATTAGCCTCCGGCTCCATCCATAACTGTCCATCAGCTTCGTGTGCTCTGACACAACGTCGATCATCCCGCTTCCTCCTCTCACTCTTTTCCTGACGTCTCCTCGCAGTCACCCAACGAATAATTATCACTTCTCATTATGCAGATGTTCCTCAGATTCCTTCTGCCGAGTGACAATACTTCTTATTTCCTTTTTCTTGTTCCTTCTCGACGCTCCGACTCCACCCATCTTATCATTCCTGCACCTGTCTTATTTGTGACAACATCAGATGCTGTCGTTTCCTAAATAGCTTTGATTTTCTCGCTGCATGCCACAAAGTCTAGCTAATGTTTATCAGCAGTAATAAAAAAAAAAAGTCAGACAAAATAACCCCAGATTGCACCATTATGTAAAACCATAGGGGGCGGGACAATGGCGGTTGGAGCAGTTGAACGTTGGAGCAATGCCTAGAAATAGAGTTCAAACATAATGACACTTTTTGTTGGGGGAAAAAAAAAAAAATCACAAGAGAGATTCAAATAGCAGCTATTGGGGTCATGCAGTCATCACATTTTCTCCCCAGCAGGTCATATCTGAATGAGTCTCAACCCTCATGCACAAGCTGTGTGACGATTTAGTTTGGCACTTTTCTTTTTTTCTGCTACAGAAAGAGATCAATTTTCAAAGAAACCATAGCTTCTTCAAAACATCTGAAGCTACACAAAAGTCAATCAGTCTGGTTTAAATGTCTTTTACTGTTTTACCACTGCAGTCCCTATGGTGGGATTGAAGCTTATTTATTTTCTAACCGTGGGTGTGTGTGTTCACGTTTGACATTTCAGAGAGTTTGGACGCTGGAAGGTGAACAGCTTGGCTCTGGAAAGAGAAGACAATGGCATTGCCTTGCCCCTCGACCCAGAGTTCATGCAGACCATCAGGCAGCTGGGCCGCCGTCCCACCCTCAGTGCCATCACCGAAAACATCATCAAGAAATACGGAACGCATTTCCTGCTCTCAGCTACACTGGGAGGTAAGCAAATAGAAGTGGAAGATAAGTATTATATTCAGGACATTTGGCAGACGCCCAATCCAAAACGACTTATATTTTTATCTTATTATACATCAGTTAAGGGTTAAGGGCCTTGCTCAAAGGCCCAACAGTGGCAACATGGTGCTCAACCTGGGATCGTCTGATCAGTAGTCCAATGCCATAATCACTGAGCTATCCATACAGAGTAATGTACATACAGTACAGGGATCAAGCCTAGCCAGGAATCAAACCCGGACTCTGGAGGTGCAAGGCGACAGTGCTAACCACTACACCACCGTGCCGCCAAACATGAGTACAATTGGTTAAAAAAAGAATTTCACTGAAGGGGAAATAGTTCAAGATTTGAAAGATGTGCATGGGGTTCCTGATAAGGAATTTAAAAATTTGTCCAGGGAATTTACAAATCTTTGCCCGATAAAATAATAGAAACCAAACAGTGAGCTCCTACTCCAAAAAAAAGAAGTGAAGGAATTGCGTATTATTAAGTATTAGTTGAACCTATGTTTTGATTTGCAGGTTGTTTTTTTTTTCACTTATAGCAAATACCAATTAATTTTAAGGTCAAGAGACATACCAAAACAACATGCTCTAAGTAACATTTCACATCCATCCAGACGGTACACATACTGTATGTATCACGGACATTGACCTCGGAGCTCCAGATTCGGTCCTGTTTTTAAAGTCTGACAAGCCTCCGCAGTATGCTGCTGAGATGTTGGCGTTTAATCGATATTGCCCAAGGGATGGTGTTTGGAAGAAAGTACACATGTAGTACCAATTAAAAGTTTGGACACACCTTGGTCTTTTCTGATTTTTATTTCTTTTTACATTATAAAACAATGCTGAAGGCGTCAGCAATAATCTCCTTTGAACATTTGATATTGAGATGTGTCTGCTACTTATACTCTGTAAATCCTTCATAACGGCTCTAATCTGAGGTGCTGTTTGTTAATCGGTGATTTCTCAGGCTGTTGACTCTAAATGAACTTCTCCTCTGCAGCACAGGTAAGGTTTGGTCTTGCTTTCCTGGGAAGGTCTTCATGAGAGCCAGTTTCATCATGGTGCTTGATGGGTTTTGTAAATGCACTTGACACAATACTGTTCTTGCCAGAACTATTCCAGAACAGCTGACCTTCATGTCTTAAAATAACAACTGATTGTTATAGACGTTACTTAATTATCCTGTTCCAGAATGTAGAAAATAAATCACTAAACAAAAACATTGACTTACAAGGTGTGTCCAAACTTTTGACTGATACTGTATGTCTGGTTAATGTTGCCCCTTTATATAAAGTTACAGTGGCAAAACTGAGCACAGAGAGCATTTGTTAGTTTGCAATATGTTGCAGAGACGTCTGCATTTAATCCAAAATGCTCACCAGATGATGTTTGGATGATGAACCAAAGCTAATACTATTCAGACATAAAAATTTCTTATTCTATTTAACTTTTCCCTCTACACCATTTTATGGACCATTTTTGACGTCAGTTGGTCACCCTTGTGATACTTATTTATTAAGGCATAAGAAACTTTCATGTTGTACCGAATCCCATCAAAAACAACTCAAGTTATAACCTTTTCCCAAAGGAAGTTGACCTATGAAGAAGAGATCAGCATTCTTGGGTTGTTTCATGCTATAGCTCCCCTAGTGGCAAAGTTGAGACTGCAGCTTGCACTTGCGGATTTAAGGATTTTTCAGCTTTTTTCGTGAACCATGTTTTAGGTCTTGTTAAGGGGTTTACTTTTCAAACATCTTGATCTAACCTAAATCGATCTAAAAGCCAGCAGTTATCTGTGTGCGAAAATGGGACGAGTAGCACAAGCAGTACTGTACATAGCACTTGCAAAAAGAAAAAAAAAGCCAGCCCTTAATTTAGATGAGAGAAACAGTTAAACCGATAAAAGTAACGGTGGTGAAGTGCCTTAGATTTTTTTTTTTTTTAAATCATCATTTCAAAGGAATTCTTAAAGGCTTTGTTTTGTAAAGTGCTCATTTGTTTTTTCTCCACCTTGCAGGCTGTCAGGAAGAGAAAGATGAGTTACAGTTCCTCTGTTTACTCGTACTGTTTGTCTTTCTTCATGTGCTGAATTCTGTTTGATGGCAATCAGTCTAACGTTAAAGATTTGTAACTTGAATCTCGTCTATTCATTATACTGTACACACAGGAAGTTGGGAAGCAGGCAGTGGTGGCTCAGCCAGTTAAACTTCTGGGTTGCTGGTGGGGTTCAATTGAAAACTGCTTTTGGATATTTTTGTTTTGTTTTGTTTATTTGATTTATTGTTCAGACATCTTCTGGTGAAGATTTTCGATTAAATGCCAACGTCTCTGTGACATATTCCCAATTAGCAAACGCTCCCCATGCTACGTCTTGCCAATGTAACTTGATATACTGTATAGAGACAACATAGGCCAGACATATGCGTGCATTTTGGGTAGTGCAGTTTAATAACATAAAAGCATTCACTTTGTATAAAAACTTTCAATTTGTAACATATCAATTTGTTATACCATTATTATTGTAAATTATTCTTTTTATTATTATTTTCTATGCCAGAGGTTTTAAAAAAAAAGACAGGAGACAACAAAGGAGGATAATCCATAATTAGTAACACAAAAGAAAGTCAAAATGTGATTTCAAGTCAGGTAGGAAGTCGCACAACGTAGTTTTGCACTATGGCCAGTAGTGTTCAGTAGATGAAATGGATTAAATTTTGGCAAAACCAAAAAAATTACCTGATCCGTCAACAGAATTAGGAAATTCATATATATTTTTTTAACTGCTGTAACACTATCCAAGCTGGTTAGTGGTCATGGGGGAAAAAAATGCTTTTTTTTGCTATAAACCCAATGCTACTAGTAAAGTTATTTTTTGGCGGTCGAGGGAAATCCTTGAGTGAAAATGATCCTGAGGGTTCCTTGTTTCTTATTAGAATCCTTATTTAAACATTGTTGTTGTTGTCTTTGTTTTTTTTTCCCCAAGGTATTGGCCATATTTCTGCATCAGAACATGATACAGTAAAAAACCTTGTATCAAAATATTGAACCAGGAATCTAAAAATATGCATAACTCAAATCACCTGAAATGTAAATTAATACCTGATTTGCTGCGATGGATCACATATATGAAAAGATGAAACAAGAAATCAAAGCTTTAACATAACATTTTGGAAAGCTTTGTTCAAATTTGTGATATATTTATACGACAGGGTGTACATATTTAAATGAACTTCTTTTTCCTTTTATTTACTGTATATAGCGTTTTTAACAAAAATCCGGATACAGTTAGAAATTTCTGAATTTGTTCTTCATGAGCAAGCCAGAGGTGTGAGAGAGAGCGAGAGAGAATGCCAAGGATTATGATCAGTTAGAATCAATCAATAAAAAACAGGACAGGTTTACACAAAAATGTAGACAATATAAACACCAATAACAGGGCAGGGGCAGAGACAGGACTGAAACAGTAGCCCAAACATGAGCATATGGGAACACCGAAGCACATCTGGGGAAACTGTGACCTTTATTGGCAAGTACAAAAACATGTTGAAATGACTTAGGGTTGAAATGGTGTAAAACTAAAAATAAATAAATAAATAGATAGATAGATAAACTTTATTTGGGTTGAAGCAAATATTTTCATTTAGTTTATTTCATTTCATGTTTTATATTAAGTAGCTTAAAAGTACCAATTCTTTGGATAGCACAAAAAAAATAATTTTTGACATATAAATTACCAACTCATTACTCTGTACATGAAAGATGACTGATTGTAAAAACGAAGACATGCCCAGAAGACAAGATAAGGTCATGCTCCCTTGAGATTGTATTGCTCATTATTATTAATTGTGGATAATTTCTTGTAAATGCTGACCCTGTCACCATTTCTCTCTTTTTTGAATTGTCTAAGAGGTAATATAAAGCCCTTTTTTTAAGTTGAAATGCGGACAGGAAACCTTGTTGCGGATACCTTATGTTTTAAAAAACTGGTTTAGGAAAATATCATATTGAATACGGAGTTGCGTAGAGCACTGTAGATGAATTTAAAATGTTACGCCCTATGATGTGTTACTCCACCACCCATGTCAGCTGGGGCACATTCATTTATGGCCATGTAAAAAAAAAAAAAAAAAAAAAAATTATATATATATATATATATATATATATATACACAGAAAACAGAATATGAGCATAATATCAGAAAAAAAATAAGAAAAAGGAACCCTATACCTTCCAGGGAAATGGAGCAAATTATGTTTTTTATCCTGTAATATAATAAATCACTTTGATGTCTTGCCCTTTTTCACCTTTCCCTTGCCCCCCCTCACTGCCCTTTGTCCTGTTGCAGGTGAAGAGGCTTTAACTATTTTTGTAGACAAGAGGAGACTGAGCCGCACTGCCGACCCGACTGACTCCAATAGCACAGCTGTGACTCTGGAGGCACTCCACCAGCTGGCTGCCTCCTACTTTATAGACAGAGAGAGCACACTGCGCAAACTGCACCACCTCCAGATCGCCTCAACTGCCATCAAGGTAACCCTGCGGCCTAGATGCACACAGACCTGGGGACTTGACCCCAGTCTTCAGTGGCTATATTTAGAATTGAGCTACAGTTAAGCTAGGCCATCTCTATTGTTTTGAGGATGCAGCTGCCTCTTTTGAAGAGGAAGAGGAGGATGGGGGGGCTTTTTTTGCATTATTTTTAGTAAAGGACGTGGTAGATGAATGTAAGAAATAGTATCTGATTGAGGGAAGGTGTATTTATTTATTTATATACAGTACCAAGAAAATGAAGAACAGATGCTTGTTTAATTTAGGGATGCTACAGGAGTAAAATCACTTTTTTTCAAATTGATGAGAATATTTGGTATCATCCTCCATGGATGACAGAGAATGCTCAGTGTGTTATAATAGGGTTTTTTGGGCTTGTGGAATGATGTCCTCTTTTCATATCATAGAGATCAAATCCATAGAATGACATGGGCATTGCTTGCAAATGTTTGGTTCATTATCTTCTTGAAAAAATGATTATTGCCCAACCTGTGTATTGCCATACCTTAGTCTCCTTGCAGATGTAATGTATTCTAGTAGTGAGAAGAAAATATAAAGCCACCAGCAACATAACAGCCCCAAAGAATCAAAGATTAACATACTGTATATACTTTATCAAATGCTTTCTGATTTTTGTTATTTCCCATTTTTAATTTTAGTTTGTTTTTTTGCATCCACTGGAACAAGTAAAATTTTATTGTTATAAAAAAAAAAAAACTGTGTGCTAACTACTAACTACCTAACTACTACCACTCGAGAACATGATGTTAATGTTAGTAAAAAAGCACACATAAAAAAATTGGCGATTGATGTGATGTGCACAGTTTGCACCTTAACACTTAGTTCACCCGAATTTCAAGAGTGAAATTTGGATGTGATGTGATGACATTATACACATCACACATCTCAAAATGTCAGACCTGAAAAAAAATGACTTATTTATGGTCATCCAATTAATGGCCAAAATCATTTTTGAGAGTAGCATGATTGATGGGAGGTTCAGGAGTTGTGAAGTGGCTGGCTGTTTTTCATATTAATCACTGCGTGAGTGGGTTAGAAACCAAATAGTCAACTTTAAAACCATTAACATTGAAACCACCTAGGTCTTTGGTTCCTCTTGTGCCGCCAGGGCAGCCTTGGCTCCTCCGGGTGTGGCTCCATGCCACGGGACCTTTGGTGGTGTCTGGCACCAGGATGTTGTTCGTCCGGTGCATCTTATGTATGTGTGATCGAATTGGGATCTGGGGAATTTGGAGGCCGGAGCGATAACCTTGAACTCTTTGCCCGCTAAGCCCCATGTGTGGCACGCTATGGTGTACCACCTTTCTGTATTGGCCAGTGTTGACTTTTTTGGCGGTTTCTGCTGAATTTTTATTTCCATGGGTTCAGAACTGGCGGGCTGGGTTTTGGTTTCCACAGACATAGCTGGACCTCGGGTACACATGGTTGTTTTGCCAGTTTTTTTTGGTGTATAATTGATAATGAATGATATTCAATTCCCCTTTTAGTGGTGTTTATGTTACGATTGGTATATGTGTTTTGTTGGATGTTTAAAGGCTGGAAAAATATTTAATTAGAGGATATACTCTAAATACACTGCTATTAAACAGCCTGTTAAACAGGTAAAACAAGGCTGTTAAACAGATATCCTGGAAATCTTCTCACGTTCCATAGATAATTCATTCCCTGAATAGGAGGCAGTCCTAGAGGTAGTCCTTCTGACCACACAAATTGGACTGAAGTAGTTTTGCAGTGTACTGAACGAGATAAATAGACAGCAGCTTTTTTGGGTACTTTTACTTTTCTGGGCTCTTCAAGTGATTGATGGAAATTATTCTAAGAATCGGCAACCTTAATTAATCAAACAAATGAGGGCGGACACGAATGCAAAGGTAAACGAAATGGTGACAATGTTCTAGTTAAAGACTATGATGCAACATCAGGGGTGGCCTGTGCTTAGCAGAAGAGCGGCTGCTTTGGAAATAAGTTCCCATATATCAAAGAAATAAATGGGAAATTGCAGGTGCAATTATGCATCAGCGTGAGGAATTATCTTTCAATTTCAATATTTCTCCGAGCGCCTTGCCCATTTGTCACCCGTTGCAATATAACGAAGGTGTTATTCTCTAATGAGCAAGTGACAGATGAAGAGTATTTTCTGCACCATTGCTAATAAATGGATTTTTAACCTCAATGGTGTGCTGAGATACTGAATCAGGAAATACCAAGAAAGTGCCAGTTGACATCAATCGCAGCTATTAATTTTCATTTAAGCGTCGGTAGAGCACGTGGTTGATGTTTGGTGCCTGTGTTAAAATGCCATCCAGAATCATATCTTTAGGTAGCAAAGACTAAGATCCATTTTATTGGCTGCGTGGTCAGTATATGTGAGGAGATGGCAAAAGGATACACAGGATTCTTTGTTCCGGAAGGCAAAACAAAGGATTATATTGATGCTAACTCTTCAGTCTCTATAATTTATGGCTAACAATAAATTGATGAAAAATGTGTAGTTACTTAAAAAAAAAAAAGTATACTCATTTACAGTCTGTTTTTGAGCTTGTGGTTAAGCTGTGGTGAATCACACTACAGGTGCAAAAATTCAAGCATTTGCATATATGCCACACAGCATTTTGCACCCTTAGGTAGAAGCCTATACTCCATACACTGCATATTTTATAGGCAAACATGCAAAACAGACAAGATGTGCCATTTTGCTCATTTGAAAGAAATCCTTGGTAGATGCTGATAGTAAATTAGTATCTAGTAATTAATCAACTGGCAGCTGGTGTATGTGCATGTCAATGCAGCACCATGCTAGGATTACAGAAAAGCAAAAACAGTACAGATGCCTGATAGCTCTTTTAGGGTTTTTTTTTGGGTCATCAGTCAAACCTATCTCATTATAACCGGGAAGAGTGAAAGATCTTTGAACGACCCCGATTTTATGATTCCATTTTCTTTTTTCTTGGAATCAGCCCAGCTACAAATTTTCTGAATGCATCTCAGAGAACGCTAAGAAATCAAAAGAAATGTTCTGCTTAATACTAGCAGATGGGGTCTCTTGTATAGAGCACATTATTATTTCATTTAAAAGGCTAAGCCGAAGCCGAACATATTAACCAGTACTTCCCGCTCGATGAGGATTCCTGCTGATTTCAATAAGGTTCCAAATTCTATGGAACAGAATATAATCTCATTCTAATACATGTTCCTTCCACAGACATGGTTATAGAGCAGACGCACCCACACACACGTACACCCACCCACACACACACACATACACATTCAGGTGGATAATTTGATCCACTTCTTGTAGCTGCTGAAGTATTCAAAGACTGTTGTGATATACTTACGGTATGTGTGTATACAGTGGAAAGCTTTGCTGAGCTGTGCATACACACTACCGTTCAAAAGTTTGGGGTCACTTGCAAATTTCTTTGTTTTTGTTTAGTGATTTATACAATACTGGGGATTTCAAAACTATAAAATAACACATATGGAATTAGGTAATTACGTAACAACAAGAAAAACAACAG
>JAOVVA010000017.1:4144458-4168434 GCA_028565275.1 Leiocassis micropogon
ATCATGGAGTTAGAAAGTGACCCCAAACTTTTGAACGGTAGTGTGTATAAATTCGTTATGTATGTACAGTAAGTAAATATAATATGTATATTTGTAAGTATAAGCTAATGTTATAGCTCATATGCATCTAATATTTTATAGCCCATTTTATATATATCATGAGCTATAACATATTACACCCAAAAATCGTCTATTTTCCCTTGTGCCACCTGGCCCCTTAGGGGTGTGGTGTCTGGCACCACAACATTGGCAGCTGTTCCTTTGGGTGCCATGGGTTGCAGTGTGAGGCCTCCATATTCATCAGACTTATTTGTTCGGTTCATCCCATGGGTGCTCGATTAGATTGGGATTTGGGAAGTTTGGAAGCCACATCATTGGCCTTGAACTCTTTGCCTTCCGGGCCCTGTGCGTGACGGGTTTGGTGCGCTGGGTGTTCTGGAGCTCCTTTATCATGGCCAGCATTGACTTTTCTTAGTGAGCTGTGCTGCATTGAATTTTCTGTGGGATTGTACCAGACAGGCTGGCTTTTGGTTCCCGCAGGGGGAAAAAAACTGCTCACAAAAAAATGTGGTTCGAGCTTCAGAGATGCAACTCTTAGAACTGAATTGCTTTTCCTTTCACATCATGACTGCATAGAATAAATAAAGTGTGTACAGAATGTGAACTTCATCCAGATTTTAAAATGCTTCTAGTCACCCTCATGGTGGAGGACTACATCCTTAACCCAGTTGCACATTTATTTGAGTTTGTTCATTATGTATCATGAGCCAAACATCTCAAATGAAAAGTTTCACTAGCTCTCCGCTAAGCTATAGAAGGCTTTGCTGAGCAGTTCCTACCAGCGAAATGCATAAAGACCTTATTCAGGCTTTATCCCAGCCGGTGTAAGAATGCTTCAATACTCCCTTTAATATTCTTTCCATATTAATGCACTCTAGCAGTCGGTAAGACTGATTCATGTTATTAGCATACATTAAGGCACACCCAGGAACTATTTTTTCTAACAAATGCTTTTATGAAAATTTCTGAATAGCATAATTAGTCAGGGCACATGCACGGAATTAAGCGTATTTGTTCTCATCCCAATTTACGGGTTAAGACAATTTAGCAGCACAGCATTGTTCATTAGCCATTTGTGTAAAACTCTACACCATTTAAAACTAATAATTAGTTTTACTATACAAAATGCTACAGTATGCAGGATAAATCTCCAGGGTTGAATGAACGCCTGCAGCGTTAATTACTGTCTAGCTGGTCCTCACCCTGGGTGTTAATTTAACACCAGCGACATCGATACATAACGATGTTAAATACTTTGTTGTTGTTTTTTTTTTTATGTTCATGTACTTCTAAGACATACAGTATGTACACACAATTGACCTTCAATAAATGAAGTACGCAGTTATGAGAAATGCATTTTTATTGCACATATCCTTTATTTTAAGATATTCTTCTTAAAATGTAAATAGTTAAAGCTGCACAATGTGGCATACTTCAGATTTTTATTTAGACTTTTATTTAATTTAGCATGCCGTTTAAGACATGAGCTATTATTCTGTATGCTTATTATGTGATTAATGGTGATTAATCAGAGATAATCACTTTTGCAGAGTAGCTGTTTCTCAACCGGCCAATCGCAAAAACCGATTCTATTACTGTATGATGATGCAAAATACAGCTGTATTTTATTTTATTTCATTGCCAGTCTGGGAATATTACCAAGTCTCTTTAAAAGATGTAACATTTGCATTATGCAACATTTTTGTTCTTTTCAAAAAAATTTTTTATAAAGCAAATCCACATTGGGCAACATTTTGGCAAAATATTTAACACAACCAACCTTATTCACCGTTTAAGAACAATGCAGCGTGAATAATCAGAGTGTGAAACGTTATCCGCAAAAGCAGCAGCTAACTCCTGTAAGTCGACTCTCACTCAGACACCTACTGTAAAGCAGAATCTTTCATAAAAGCTTGAGCCTCACTCTGGAGAGAATAAAAAAGTTAAAACCATTATCACAAAAATAATAATGAAGAGAAAAATAAAGAGTGGCTTCCAGCTCTGGCCGAGGCAGCCCGGGTTTACTTTACCACTGCATGCATGCGGGCTGACAGTGAGCGTCTATTCAGCACGGCTGCACACATTCTGGATGATAAGACTGTCTCTTAATGCAGGGATTCTGATATTCATAAAGAGATTCCTGCCTTCGCTGCTTACTAATGAGTAGCCATGACAAGGGTCGCCAAATCCAAAGTGACTGCTGTGTGTGTTTATTTAAAATCCTTCAGCGCAGTGTTTCGAGTTGTTATTCATCGACGCTGACGTGTTCCATGTGCTGCACGCTATGACGAGTTAGTATAGCAGGACAGTCACATTTTAGATAAGCATTTCGGCGTGTGTGAGAGCCCCTTGATGCTAGTTAAGGAATGTGCTATTCTATTGGCTTCAGTTTCTTTATAATCTGAATGAAATAATAAGAGAATTAAGTATGTTACATGTGTTTCCTCTCAATAAATGAAAGTTTTTAATATATGATACTTTCTCAGATCTTTATTGTATCTGTGCATAGCTGTTTAGAACAGTTATAAATACATAAATAAGTGATTAAATACAGTAAATAATATTAAACAAGATAGAAAATAAACAAGACTTCACAATGAATAGAACACTTTAAATGGTTGGGGATCAGAGATCGGCCCCAAAAACCCTGATCGGAGCGTTCTATACAGTATGTGGAAATGTATTTTGTAGCAGTGGTAGAAATCGGACCATTATGATGAGGCTAATATTTAATATTTAGTTCTCGTCATTCAAAATCAGTGGTTTTACAAGTCTCTTAAAAAGAGAACCAAACCTCCAAACTCAGTTAAGGTTATACATTGAACTTGGGCCTCTAATAGGTTCAGTTGGTGAAAACTGAACAGATAATACATGTGACCAAAAATGGGGTTGGTGAGCTCCCCAACTGAATACTTTTCCAGAGAGAGAGAGAGAGAGAGAGAGAGAGAGAGAGAGAGAGAGAGAAATAAAAGCAAACACTAGCAGTGATTACTGGAGCATGTGGTTTGGGATGATAATTACATCAGAAGTCATCTTTAAGCTTAGAATAAACCTACAGCATGTTATTAAAAACCCATATACAGTAAGCATACGTATGTAGGTAAGCCAGATCTTCATCAAAAGTCCTGTAAAAGGTCAGAGCATGTGAATTTAAATATGCAATTTAGTATCACTGATATAATGGTTGATTTTTAATGTTCACACAAAATCTTTTTAATTACAAAGATTGTTGAAACTCATGAGAAACATTATAAACAATACAAAGGCATATTTACAGTTTCAGTTTGATACTATATACTAGGGTTGATGGGGTGTGTGTATGTCATACTGTATAATATTTAACAAATGACCTCCAGTATAAATTACCTTGGAACTACCTTGCTAACAATTATTTGGTTGATATGTAAGCAATAGGCAGTATTTCTATATGTTACATTATACTGTATATGTAACATATATAAAAGCTTTTCTCTGTTATATGGACGTACTGTATATTACTCTTCTATATAGGTTAATTTTCTTCTGATAATATTATGCTGACCAGCAACATGACTCCCAAATGCAGTTAAAGCAGTGATAGCAAAATCAAAAGGGAGAACATTTTTTTGGGGGGAAATGTAACAGAAGGTTACACTACAAACTAACTTAGCACAGTGGTAACACTACAGTATCCCACACAGCTTTGTTAAGTATATAACATGGTGTTCGCATAATCCAAATCGCATGTCCCATTGTGCTGCATGCCTTTTTTCCTTTACCTAATTTTCTGCCAGTGGCTCACAACAAAATCATTAAAAATCAACCATTATATCAGTGATACTAAATTGCATATTTAAATTCACATGCTCTGACTTTTTCCAGGACTTTTGATGATATTCCATTACTGCTGTAAAACTTTAACAAGTATAAAAATCAGGGTTCTTGGCTTCAATATTATTAAATAAAAATGTACCCAGGGAAGCTATTGTTTGGCTTTGGCATTTACTTAACTGATTATGTGACATAAAGACGTAATACAAGTATTTTCCCCTCATTTCTCAATTCTCTCAATATCGAATAGGGCTGAAGAGGCCCAGTCAAGTGTAAAACATGAGAGGGTTGGAGGAGGGTAAGAATGGTCAAGGCAGATATCTCTATTTTCCCTTTTCTGGTCATCATAAGCTTTTTAGGTTATCTTAAGATGGTAGATGTTACTGTAGATTCCTTCACGGAGGCAGTCAGAAGCAGCTAACTCCCAGGCAGCAAGGTGAATGCTGCATTGATTGAGGGTTCAGCTGATCTTGGGGCTCCACGCGGTCTTGGGTTGGAGGCCAGTTTGCTGTAAAAGACCAAGTTGGGCAAAACTGGTAATGTGGAGCATGCCAAGACATTTTGGGTGGCCAAGAATTGTACATCCCCTGTTACTGCACTTCACTATGTGTCAGTTGGTCTAGATCAAAAAGGCAATCTTTCCAAGTCATTTCACCAAAGCAATGGTATCAAGCACAGTTACAGTTCTGTTGTTACTTTATCTGGAATAGCTTTATCGCTGATGTGCCTGGTGTTTATCTCAGACACCAGAGAACATGTGGATTGTTCATTATGGCGATAGCATTCAAAACACCTAGAAAAAACTCAAATCAGACAGTAGTACCAGACCAGGTCCTAGTGTTGCTATGGTTTCTGCGTTAACCCCTATAATCTAAATTCTTTATTTAGACTGCCCCAGGCAGTGTACCATGTGGTTCTAACATCAACATCAAGAACATCCCACAGAACAAGTCGAAGAAGTATCTTGGACCTTTCCTCTTCTTCAGTGGACCATGTGCATATGGCGTTGACAATCGAGCATACAACAAAAAATTATTAATTGTACCTGAATCTACAGTATCTATCTATCTATCTATCTATCTATCTATCTATCTATCTATCTATCTATCTATCCATCTATCTATCTAAATTGTCATACTGTGTCTTTGGAAATCACAACCTAACTGTCCAGGTGAAGAGCATTGTGTGTTGTACCGTGATGCTCCTGTCTTCATGACCTGAACTCTGTATCATCAGCTTGAGTGCTTTCAAGACAACCATTCTTAACATGAAGTAGAAGGACAGAGTGAGCAACAACAAGCTTCTCTCTCGAGCATGCCATCCGGACAGCATTGTCTTCAGTGAATTGAACAGATCGGAAGAACGATGCATTTTCATGTCATCCTAGTGAGTTGCTACTGTTGCTTCCTGCTTGCTTGTTAGGGCTCTGGATCTACATCTGGATTTCTGTATAGCTGTTTTGTGTCAAGTTGTTAATGGTGCTGTACAAATAATGTTTTGGCAGGAATGAACGAGCGCATCTGTTTGCTAACACATTCAGATTTTTTTTCCCCCCTCAGAGCATACACTTTCATGGTAGCTGTGAATATTCAAAAAGGTTTTAACCAAGGTATTTATACTAAGCAGAGTGATTTTACTAAGCAAACTTGACTGCTATAATGTCTTTCTCGTATTATTAGCATTAGGGCCAGCTTCTAAATGGTCTGAGCTCCATTCCACTTTGCCCTTGTTGCAGGTTTGCTCATTGCTATGCATAGAAAACCCATCTTTATGTTTGCATTCAGCCAATTTCCAATTTAAGTCGGACATCTGTCTCTGTTAAAAATTAATCTACTGATCCCTGCAGAAGCTCCTTGGATTTTAATTAATTGCATGGGCACATCAATAAAAGGAATTTAAATGCCAGTGCTCTGCTTGCTGAACACTTTTCTCCCGATTTCCTGCTTTTCCACTTATGCAAGTTATTTCAACTCATTGAACGGAAATTAAATAAAACACTATAATGAAGATTTTCTGCTTGTGCAACGTATTAGCAAGATCCTTGAAACTCGTCTCTGTTTCTTTTTTAGTTATTCTTCTGTAGGTTGCCTAAAATCATTCACTTACATCAAAAGCATTTTTTCTGGCTTTTTTTTGTCCGTTTTCTACGCATAGTTATCACTCATAAAATAATGTCAAAACTCAGCTGTTTCCGAATGACCAAAATTTCATTATTTTTACATTTCTGAAGAAAGCATGGTTACTTTTATATGGCTTCAGGGAAAATATTAAAAGAGCTTTCTGTGGTATGAAGAATCATTTTTAAGTGTCAGGGAATGAGATGGATTTGCCTTCAGGCAGCCTTTTTGTCTTCCCATATGTCAAACTCTTGACATGGAGGAGCTTTAAATCAAGCTTTCGTCAAGAATGATTGGGCTGCGATCACTCCTCCGCAGTGCTGTGCTGAAATGGTACTGATCTGGTTTTATTAGCAGACAACTTAATATTAGGTCTCTTAAAAACAACACTTGTTTGCATTTTTTATTTTATGAGCATCATTTATTATTATTATTTCCTTTATCACCATAAACCAAGATGAAAATATAGAGAAAACACAACACCAATATTTTGAGCTCAATATAATATATACGAAGGAACCACTGGTCTCAAAATTAGTCGCGCCCCTACGAATACACAAGAGGTGTTCACATCAAACTTTGTGCATAATAACAGAACACAACCATGAGAGTAAAAACTCCCTTTATTTCTCTACACTCATCCCACTTATTGCTTGGATTCAATCAAAAATTTCTCAGTACAACAGAGGCATGATCAGACTGTCTGCTTCACATCTGAAACGCTGGCCTCCCAGGAACTCCTTTAATGCCCTGAACATGCAGATATGGCTTGGAGCGAGGTCAGGACTGTACAGGGGATGTGGCAATAACTCCCAGCCGAGTTCCTGCAATGTTCAGTTGGTGTCCGTGAATGATTGTGAGTACAGTTCCTATAGACAGATACATCTCTTCTGCAAGTTGGCAGTTTCAAGAATTAAATGTTCCACTTATTGCATGTTCACAGGAGCGACTAAAGTGGGTCCGAGTCACCTCAGCCTGGATAGTTGTTCATATTCATTAAAAAACCTTTGCACCATTCAAATGTTTTATTGCGGCTTACAGTCTCATCATGCTTGAATGGCAATCAGGTTTAGGCCTTTATTCATGAGAAATCTTATCACGAGTACTCGTTTGACTTGAATGCCCCTTGTATAAATACTTGAAGATTTCTCGGAAGAGGATAACACTTGGTAATACAGTGGTTAAGACATTTGTAGGAGACTAAAATGTCCGAGTAAGATCACATCTCTTTAATAGTGTTTAAATTTCTGTTCATTTGAAAGGACATTTGGAGTGATGAACTTGCTTAAATCTCCATGAATAACAATGGCCTGGAAGATGCATTTAGGTATTATCCTGGTAATTGACAGAATGCATAATGCCATCAGTTTTCACAAGACCACTAACTGAAACGCAGCTTCAAGGCAGCAATGATCCACAACCCATTTAGTTTGTATGTTTTTCCTTTTAAGTATCTTTTAAGTGTTTTAATTATTTTGCCACACATTTATTATTTTGTGCTAGAGAAAGAAATTGAATGGAAAATTAGTAATAACAGGTTTCCATGAAAGTGAATTCATGCAGAAAACTGCAGTTATGCAACAATTTCGGGTCACAGCATAATTTAACATCTTTGTACAGTACATATTTTTTGGCACCTACTTTCTTGTAGCTAAACAGCACAATGAAAAACCTTAGAATAATGAGAAACAAGTACAGGAAGAGTGTGTCCGGTCCCGGCACAAATGTCACTCCTGTGCTTGGAAGAAAAGGAGTGCCTCTACATTATCACCTTTCCACATAACATCATAAAAGAAACATATCTGCTTTTGATGCCTCATGTTTAAAAAAAAAAAAAAAGCCACACGGGTCACCATGCCTTCCTCATTCTTGTGCAAATATAAGCTGCTCTGCTCAGCATTTCCTCTGCTGTATCTACTGTATGAGCTTGTGTTTGTCATACATGCATTAAGCTCCCACCCTGGAGTTACTGATTTCCCATCACAGTCATTCATTCCACATGGATGAGAACAATTGATTCCCCAGGGCCCTGGGTGTAATAGATTGTACGTGTACTATCAGAGCAGAGTCATATCTACAGTATATTCTTAATTTCTGAAAGTTGGCTAAATCTGCAGCTTTGGATTGTTGGTTATTAACACAAGGCTATCTACTGCCCAAATTGCTTATTTTGCATATTATTACTCCTTATACTGTACCATAGCACTTCTGATTTTTTTATTCTGATTGGTTACAAACGTATTGTTTTTTTTTTTTTTTCTTATGAGATCTGCTCCATGCAAACATATTTTAGATATAGTGCTGCACTGGCGTGTCTGTGGGGCTGGCCTGTGGTCCTCATAGGCATGGGTGAGCCTTGAGTGCCCATAATCCTGTCACCAGTTGCTGGTGTACTGTATAGTTGGTGATCAATGGTGTTCAGTTCATTATGTTATAGCTAATTAGTATACTGTAGATTTCCCCCAAAAATGTAATGTTTAAAAACAATACTGATATGGTGAAGTATTTGGAAGGAGACATTTATTTAGCTTTTATCAGGCGTCTCCAGTGTCTACAGTTTGTAACAGTCAACAAGGTTTGCTATTTGAGTCTGCAGAACCTGAATTTGAATAAAGATCAAAATGAGAATCTGTTACGGGAACAATTTGTTATAGCTGCTATAACACAAGTGATAACAGATGGAGTTGTGTTTGTGTACACAACATTAATCATAATGAATAAAATGCATGGTGTTTTTTAATTAACAAATGTAAGAAAATAATAAGTAATAAAATAAGTTTTAGCTTAAAGCTTTTGTAAAACTGGAATAAAACACTTATGGTTATGTTTTTTTGGCAGTTGTAACTGTGTGTTGTGATGCATCATGGGTTATTTTCCTATAACACCATATCTATTCCCAAGTATTTCATTCTTGAAATAAATTATACCAGCGACGCTACACAAATTAAAAAATCCATTTTTTTTTTCAGCTAACACTATAAATGAGCTTATAGTAATATTGTCAGAAAGCATGTTGGATTCTTGACATGGCCAGGAGAAAGATAACAAAACAGCCTTTAGAAAGTCAGTGTATTCTTTTTGGCACGTTGTGTTTGCAGAATATAGCCATGGACTATTGATGTCACCGTGACATTTCAGAGGAAAGAATACAATGAAAAGTGCAGGCAGAAACTGAACTATATGTTCTCTAGTTCCTTTCTCCCTCTGGACCTGCCAGAAACAACTCTGCTGCATGATCCTGAAGTTCTACTCCTGCTGCTTTTTTTTATAGCTTTCTTCACTTTACTGGTATTTGCACTTCCCTATTATGTAAATTATCTCACATTGTTATTTTAGAAGCATCCTAAGAACAACTGATGCGATTATGTTCATTTCAAGACACTTAATTACAATAAGCTTATACTCATCATCTCACACCCTGATCAGCCATAATGTTAAACTCAACTGCCTATGATTATGTAGGCATTAAGGTAGATGGTAAGTGTCAAAGCAAAATCTTTGTGAATGCAAGGAATGAAAGTTTCTAGCAGAACGTTGTCCAGGCCCTCACATTGCCTCTGCCAAATTGCCTTCTTCTAGTAGTGCATCCTGGTGCCACACCACCATCCACATAAAGTAAAGTGAAATGTGACCAGCCTACCACGCCTAGTTCTGAGGCTTACATACTTACCTAGTATAGATGCTTTTGGTGGTGGACAGGGGTCAGCAATTTGTGCCACTGTAGTTCTCCATTGGGATCGGATAATGCCAGCTTATTAGTCGTCGTTCTTTGAATCTCTTATAGTAGTCTGTAACCCCTGCTTATCAGGAACACTCCACAGGACCTGATGTTTTGGAGATGCTCTGACTCAGTCATCCAGCCATCACAATTTAGCACTTGTCAAAGATGATCTGTACATTTTTCCTGCTTCTAGCGCATCAACTTTAAGAACTGACTGCTCACTTGTTGCTTATATACCACTGTATACCCCACTCCTTGACAGATGCCATTGACACAATAAGTGTTATTCACTTCACCTGTCAGAGGTTTGTTGTGTAGAAATACACCACAGTAATACCTTTAACACAATGTAAATCAACATGCATTTTTCATTCTTCACATTATCCTGACAAATAGTGTCAAATAAGAATGAGTACCTGTGTAAACTACAGTGGAGTCAGGTATAGAAGCATACTTGAGGCTGCTCTGTTGCGCACACTGTTCTCTCCAGGCTCTGGCTGTGAAGATGATAGGATCTCACCCTTCACCGGATTTGTGAAAGACTTCATCTACCTTTTTTGTGTTACATCAGTACTTTCTCTTTTCTTACCTGCCAGTGCTTCCCCTACAGACACGCCAGCCCTCGACCCTGCAGTGCATCTACTGAAATTGTTAGTTGAAGTATGGATATGTAAATTTTCAGATGCACTTCCTTCCTGGCATCAGCTAACCATTTTTCCCCCCACTTTTTCGCACTGCGCAGCAGTTTTCAGATTGCAAGTGAGCTTGAACTTGCATTTCAAGCTCACTT
The DNA here is from genome assembly GCA_028565275.1 of Leiocassis micropogon. Taxonomy (NCBI): domain Eukaryota; kingdom Metazoa; phylum Chordata; class Actinopteri; order Siluriformes; family Bagridae; genus Leiocassis; species Leiocassis micropogon. The sequence goes on from JAOVVA010000017.1 coordinate 4,154,957, forward strand.
GACTCCATCGATTCATGGAGGCCTGGTGACAGTTTGCCTAAAATGGGCTTGCATCTCACACAAAAGTGGATGGGTGATGAGTAATATTACAGACTGAGATGAGATGCTATTTATCCTATTCATATGCTTTTTTTACATTTCCAAATGTTCTTTTTTGAAAATTTGTTTGGATAAACCATTATGAGCTCTGAGACTTGTAATAGCTCTTGACACAGGATGTCAATTCAACACTGTATGAGTTAAAGTACCACTGAAATGAGAATTTTTGTCTGTGCAACTGTTCCACATTAATCTTTGCTTAAAATCCCTAAACATTTAGTACACTTTGTAAATAAAGTGAATAATAAATGCCCTAGGTATGCAGATCACTTTTCAATTATTCAATGATTCATCAGGGTAAGTTACAGTATTATATATATACTGTATATATTGGAGGAAACTATAAGACCCACATTAAACCACAGTCAAAAAAATCTACATAAATTGTGTCCTATGTCCCTGTTTGAACCCCAGACCCTGGTACTACAGTATGAGGCACCAATGCTCATGTGCACATCATATTGACATCTCCAGACCTATTTTAATATTAAATAGATTCATTATATGCATGATTATAGAATCTATGTATTTAATAATATCGCTTTACATTTTTACTTAAGTCATGTGTGTAAATTGAACCGACTTGTTCTCTGTAGGTGTACTGTATGTACAGTATAACATTGGCATGACTCTTTTTCTCTCTTCAGGTTACAGAAACAAGGACGGGCCCTCTAGGATGCAGTAACTATGACAATCTTGATTCTGTCAGTTCAGTTTTGGTTCAGAGCCCTGAGAACAAGATTTACTTACAAGGTATTACATTCATAATTGAATAGCGAAACTTCTTTATGTGACTGTCAATCTTTTGCATTTTTGAATAAAAAATGGGGTTGTTGTAAAGAAACTATCTTACATTTAAACTTCTGCATTGATTGGAATCTTATATTTAAAGGTTATATTATACAATTTAACATTGCATCATTTGGATAATATTGTATAATTAGATTGTTTTGTAAAGAACTGGTTCTCAAACCAAATAAACCCAGAGAAATACCAAATTTTTACTGTAATGCAAACTTATGCAATACACATAAAAATGTGAAGTGCGCTGGGTACTGATTTAAGAACCCAGGCTCTAAATAGGGTGACATTTGTTTATGTGTATAGTCTCTCAAAAAAAAAAATGTGTGTGAAACAGTCCATGATTCTGGTCCTTAATGAAAGGCGCTTATGTCCTTTCCTCAGGGCTTCAAGCGATTCTGCCTCGGTACCTGAAGAGCCGATTCGTCCAGGCAGCCCTCAGCTATATCAGCTGCCACTCCGAGGGCCAATTTAGGTGCAAGGACAATGACTGCTGGTGCGAGTGCAGTGTGGGTTTCCCCCAATGCAACTGTCCCACTGAGACCCTGGAAGCCATGCAGGACAGCCTGAGGCACATCAGAGAGTCCTGGGCCCAAGCCAATCATGAGTTTGAAGAGTCAGGTAGGCTCTTCATTAATAAGCATTGCTTGCAAGTAATGGGGGTTTGAAACTCTATTGTTAGAGTTTTTAGCAGTCTTATAAAGTAATATCTCATATGGCTTGTTGTTACAGAAAAAAAATACATATCTACTATCGGCAATTTGGAAAAGCCAGTTAGCCTACGATGTATGTCTTCGTAGGACTCTGGAGAAAACTTGAGGACCCAGTGGAGTGCCTCCTAGCATACGGAGAACATGCAAACTCCATACACACACACACACACACACACACACACAGACCAGAGGCAAGATTTAGACCCCCAACACCAAAAGAGCAAAAGAGCACAGTGCTAACCACTAAACCATATAGGACTGTACCCATTGCCTCTTATAAAGAGAAAGAATAAATATTCCAACATCCAGTTACAGAGGTTTAATGGTTTTTGTAATGCTAGGTTATATCAAGGCCAAGTAAATTTGGTAGCAGTGTTAAGACCTCTTAATATATTTAAATATAAATATCATTGTATTTGTGATGCAACAAGAAAAGAAGTGCCTCCAGCGATTGACTCTCATTGCTGTAAGACAGGATTTTAAACATGGCCCGCATTGATTTCCCTGCACTGGTCATGGGTGAAGGTTTGGTCATTGGTGAACAACCTCCTGTAGCTAGAAGATGCTGGAAGAAACTATACTGTTAAGAGAGAAACAATAATCACGCAGCCAAGCGAAATGATTTACTTTGCCATTTGTTTCCCCCCTTGCTGAGGCTTCAGTCTTTGTATAGATACTATCATTACTAAAACCACGTCCCTTCTTCTTAGCTTTTAATATATTACACATGATTAACTCTAAGAGAGTGTGGAGATTATAATTATTTCAATTACCCGATGTGGGTAAAAAAGCATATTAGGTTTCAGTGGGCTTATTGTCAGGTTTTATGAGAGTCTTTGATTTTAATTAGAGATATAGAGAAAATTTCCCCTTAGATATTATCTAGAATTGATTCAAGGATATTATATAATGCAGTTATTGATTTTGTTCTTCGCTGCCAATGAAAAAAACCTTCCATCAAAATTGTTTGCTCATGCATCTTGTCGCCATATTAATGTTTAGTGTTTTTTGCCCAAGGACGTCTACATCTAAGACATGGCATTATTGGTCGTTTTACTGACAATGCCCCTATTCAGTTGAAAAAAAAACCAGTGGCACTTCCATTTGTCCAATTCAATATTGACTAATTCTATTAAGACAACTTATTACAGAAATGACATTTAAATTTAGGCATTTGGCAGATGCCCTTATCCAGTGCGACTTACATTTTTATCTCATTATACATCTGAGCAGTTGAGGGTTAACAGCCCTGCTCAAGGGCCCAACAGTGACAACTTATTTTATCCTAAATTTATTTTAATTTTTTTATTACACTATAGTAATACAACTCTCTCTCACTCATCATCTATACTGCTTTATCCTATATACAGGGTCACGGGGGCCTGGAGCCTATGCCAGGAGACTTATGGCTCGGGGCCCGGGCGTGAATTCATTGCAGGGCACACACACATTTACACACTACAGGCAATTTAGCCTAATCTACATGTCTTTGAACAGTGTGAGAAAACCAGAGTACCCGGAGGAAACCCACCAAGCTCCGGGAGACCATGCAAACTCCATGCACACAGAGAAGGGAATTGAACACAGACCCTGGATGGGCAAAGCGACAGTGCTAACCACTACACCACCATGCCACCTAGTAATAAAACTCTCTCACTCACTCACTCACTCACTCATTGTCTATACCGCTTTATCCTGTATTCAGGGTCACGGGGACCTGGAGCCTATCCCAGGAGGCTTAGGGCACGAGACAGGGTACACCCTGAACAGGGTGCCAATTCACACTACGGGCAATTTGGGAACGCCAATTAGCCTAGCCTACATATCTATGGATTGTGGGAGGAAACCGGAGTACCCGGAGGAAACTCACTAAGCACAGGGAGAACGTGCAAACTCCGTTTACACAAACACGGGAATCTAACCTGGCCGGGAATCGAACCCAGACCGTGGATGGGCAAAGCGACAGTGCTAACCAATAAGCCACCGTGCCACCTAGTAATAAAACTATCTCATTCACTCACTCATTGTCCATACTGCTTTATCCTGTATTCAGGGTCACGGGGGGGCCTGAAGCCTATCCCAGGAGCTTCAGGGCACAAAGCGGGGTACACCCTGGATAAGGTGCCAATACATTGCAGGGCGAACACACACATACACTCACTCAAACACTCATTAATAAAAAATATAATAATAATAATAATAATAATAATAATAATAATAATAATATGTTGTGCATTTAAAAAAAAATATTACAATGTACTCATTACCACTGCCAGATATTAAACTATGCATTTAACCAAATCACATGATTTAATTTACTGATCAGGCATAACATTAAAATGCCATTATGCTCAGTATTGTATAGGCCTCCTTTGTGCCCTCTGTGGCAGATCTGGCCCCTCTGGGCATGACTCCACAAGACCTCTGGGGTGTGCTTTGGTGTCTGACACCAGAAGAAGATGCTTCTTAACGTGGTGTAGGTTGCAAGGTGGGGCCTTCATAAATCAGTCTTGTTTGCCCAGGATATCCCTCTGATACTTGGTTGGATTGAGATCTGGAGAATTTGGGGGCTGGATCAACAACCTTGAACTCTTTTCCTGCCAAGCCCCATACACAGCAGGCTGTGATGCATTGAGTGTTCTGACACCTTCCTATTGTGGCCAGCATTGGATTTTTTAGCAATTTGTAATGTTTCGAATGGCTAGCCTTTGTTCTCCACAGGCACAGATGAGCCCTAGAGGTGTGTTAGTGTTGTTCCTGATCAGTGTATATCATATACAGCTTGCCTCCTGATATGTATTAAATTTTATGTGTAATTATAACATGCGTATCTGATTGCTTTTTAAACTTTATAAACTACACTTGCATGTTTTCAGCAGTAAGGAAAAATTAGTTAGATCTGCATTTTTTATCTATTTTTTATGATATTTTTGCATGTTCATTCCTATCCCTGATTTTAACCTTATTCCAGAGGAATTTGACACAGTGTTATGAGAACATAGCAAGTCATATTTATAACAAGGCATAGTATTTTGGGGATTTTTTTTTCTCTGTTTTTCTTTGTATATTTTAATATTATAGATTTTTTTTTGCTTAAGTATACAAACTATAACATTTATTAGATGAACATAATTTGTAAATACCCGCAAATTCTGAACGAATTCCCTTTGTAAAATTGCCTTTAAGTGTATCAGCGACCTACGACCAAAGATTAATTGTGTTCATTAAAAGATTAATATCTTTTTTAAAATCCTTCTTTCTTGCCATGAATGAAATTGATTCCATTTTTCGACCATGGAAATCCTTGAGTCTACTCATCCCCCTTACTTGTCTGGTTTCTAGACGAGTTCCAGAATTTTGTGCGAAGATTACCAACGTTCTACGCTCTCAACACATCTGCTATAAGGTACTTTTGGAAAATGGACCCGGCTGTACACCAACGCTTTCAGCTGCTGGAGACTAGCACTCGACAGCTTCTCGGCAAAGCACAGCGGATTGTCAGCAAGCTTTTCACTCTCAGCAAGAGGTGTCGAAGTCAGCCCAAAATATCTGTGCCCAAAGAGAGGTAAGAAATGTCAGAGCAATGAATTTATACCACATGAGGCCTGCTTGACAAGAGATCGTAATTATCTTTTACTGTTTGAGCACTCTGGGAAATAAATATATTAATAATAATAATAATAATAATAATAATAATATTATTATAACGAAACGGAGTAAATATGTGCAAACCTGCTTATTTTAAACTGTACTCCAAATCTGCTTGAAATGTCTTTTCTGTGAAAAAAAACCATAAATAACATCTGATATAAACTGAAAATATAAGTGTTTGAGCGCTGAGGGAAAAAAAACAAAAAATTTTTAGGATACAGGCTAATACGGGGTTATAAGAGGTCAGTCCTTTGAACATATTAATTAGATAATGCATTTAAACACTTCATTCGGGTCATATTCAAGGTCAACTATGGGAAGAACAATCATGTTAAAACTGGTGTCTTGGCTTCTTTCCCAGTCTCACTCAAATCAGGGAGGATCTGTAATAATTCCTTGTGTAACTGGATGAATAGGCTTTATCTCTCCATCTAAGGACTGATGTAGTGGGAGTGTGTAGAAGCGTAAAGAAGAGGAGATGGATTATCTCTTCATTTAAGTCCTGAATAAGGTAATAGAATGATTCTGGTTGAGGATGGTAAAAATAATAAGTAATAAGTAAGGTAATAAGTTCTTAGTATGTTGTAACTAATAAAATGGATCCAAAATGGATCATTTGGAAACCATTTGAATCATGTGTTAAGAAAAGAAATCTATCCTGGGATGAATTTAAGACCTTTATTTTGAAACACTGTATGGCCAAATGTAATTGAATGTCACACCCATATGTGGGTCTTCCAGATTTTTGTACAGGCTGCCTTTGTGTGCTACAGCATTGCAATTTGCCTTGGTTCAGCCCCTTTGCACCACACTTGTTGGCAAAATTGTTTAGCCACTGAACCCTTTTGGGATAAAATGAAGCTACTGTACATACCAGGCGTCTTTTCAACTGTTCTAGTGGAAGTGCAAAAATTCTCAAATTTTACAAAATCCTCAAAGCTCTGATGGCTAAAACATTTGCAGTAGATCCTTTGCCTCCATGAATCAAACTTGTTTGTCCCGTGTATCCAACAGGTGCTAGATTGGATTGAAATCTTGGGAATTTAAAGGTTATTTGAGCACCTTCTAAGTTTTTCGCAGGTTCCTCATATCATTGCTAAACAATTTTTGAAGTGTGGCAGTGTACACTTCCCCAGATAAGTCGCACATGCACCCGGCTGTCTGGTTGATCGATCAGACCAGGCCACCTTATTTCACTGCTCCATGGTCTAGTTTTCTTCCATTATAGGTGCTTTCAGCGGTCAGCTTTACTAGTCTGCAGCTCTGTAGCCGCTTTTGCAGCAAGGCTATGAAGGACTCTGTGTTCTGACACCTTTCTGTCAGAGCCAGCATCGACTTTTTCAGCTATTTGTGTTACAGTAGTTCTTCTGTGGGATTGGACCAGACAGGCCAGCCTTTTTTCCCCCATGTGCATTAATGAGCCTTGGGCACACACGTCTTTCTTGCTGGTTCACTGGTTGTCCATCCCTGGACCTCTTTTGGTAGGTATTAACCACTACATAATTGGAATACTCCACCAGACCTGTCGTTTTTGCGGACATGCACTGACCCAATCATGTATCCATCCCAATTTGGCCCTTGTCAAAGTCACTCTGATCCTTATGCTTGCCTGTTTTTCCTGTCTTCAACATGATATATCCTATCCGATGGCAAGTGACAGTGTAGCAACATAATTTGATTCACTTCACCTGTCTGTAGTTTTACTGTAATGGTTAATCTGTGTGTATAATTGTGATGATTGGGTGTTCACATACTTTTAGTGCACTTCTGTTTTGTTTAGTAATTCTGGGACTAATTTGTTGGCTGATGCTGTTTTTTCATTGCTCATATGAGAATCCAGCAGTTGTGTGCCACACTAAATTAATTTTATATTTTTCATAATGGAAGCTCACATTACATTAGGTATGTTTTTTTTTTCCCTAGAATAGTGTACTCAACTTTTATAGACAAAACTTTATGAAGATAATAGGAATTAGTTTTTATAAAGGATTACAGTTTTATCTACTCAGTTTTGTGCTCAGTAATTTGAGTGAGCACAGACCACATTATCTTCTTCATTTAAAATCTAATTCTTTGGCATATAGCATAACATATGTTAATTATGGTTTTCTGGCTTCACAGTCTTAGAATCTGACTTAAATTACTGACTTAAACAAAACAATTCCCAGAATACCCTCTGCTGTAGTTAAACCCATTGTACTGTATCTTTGGAATATTATATAAGTTGACAAGAGACCTTGCACTGAAGACACACCAAACATTATGGACATTTTAAAGCACTTTAATTATTTTTCGAACAGCATTTTGCGCTTTCTTAATATAGAGGCTGGCCCATGAGGGGAACAGCATATGGACATCATTAATTTGGACAAATTTAGAAGACAGAATTACAAAGGCAATCTTGATGGAGACATTAAAGTTTGGAGAGGGAAATGGACAGAATGGCTGTCTCCGTTTGCTGAATGATGGTTAGATTAAAATGCTTCCCATCATACGTGTTTTTTTTTTTAACAATAAACTTAAAAATGACAATACTCCTTTATTATAAAGTACATATTTCTTTCCACAAATTGCTTTTCCTTTTTCAATTGCTATCAATGGAGTTTAGGTCAGCGAATTGCATGGCCATGTCAGGGTTGAATCTGCAGGAACAAAACCATTTTTGTGTCGATTTAAAGGCATTGGTTGAATACTTTTTTTTCATGATTTTCATTTTTCATGAAACAAAATATTTTCCGTTATCTTATATTATTCTTATTTATGATGTTGTTTATACACTTTGGGGTTGAGAACAATGGTTGGAAAATGTGGTGTGACTTGTATTTAGTAGTCAAATTCCTCATGTTGTACTGTGTAATAATTTACATAAAAAATTTTTTTTTATACTTTCTGCACATTTTTAATACTGTTATAAGCCAAACATATGGCATATTACTACTACTACTACTACAACAGTACTACTACAACTACTACTACTACTACTACTACTAATAATAGTAGTAGTAGTAGTAGTAGTAGTAGTATAAACATAAATAAAACATCTACATTAGTAAAGAAAACAATTATGACAGATTTACTATAATAAAAATGAGTTGTGTTCACTGATTAAAACTGGGCTTTCTGCACTATGAAGATAGAAAGCACAAATATTCACAAAGTTTGTGATGAATGACAGGTTGTTTGTTCATGCAGAATAATTTGCCTAGCCAAAAAAAAGTCACCCTTGCAGAAGTGCCACATTATTGGGCAGTACTGAAAAACAATTAAATCATTTTCCTCAATCCCCCAGAGGGACAAACCTAAACCCCCAAACCTAAAATTTGAGTGCTGCTATATAATTAATCGTTTAGAAGCTTTGAAATTAAATGTTTTTGGCAAAACGAAACAGTCACAGGCTGTATTACATAACAAAATGCTGCACAACCGTCAAGAGCCAGTCACACAGGAGAATATACTGCATGGGCAAAGTTACTTCTGTGAATATTGTAATGTACATAAACCCATGTGTAGTCTTCACATTCAAAATTGCACATTTCTACTTTTGTAGGTAAAACGTGGTATCTTTTGCCTTTACTGTATCTTGGGCAATAATAATAATAATAATAATGATAATAAACATGCACTTTAGTAAAGAAGACAGTTATGACATGTTTATTATAAAAAATTATTGGTGTTCACTAATTAAACGCAGTCTTTTTGCACTGTGAAGCGGGAAAGCACAGGTATTCACAAGGTTTGTGATGAATGACAGGTTGTTTATTTATGCAAAACTGCCTGGCCAAAAAAAGTCTTCTTATCACATTATCTTCTTCATTTAAAATCTAATTCTTTGGCATATAGCATAACATATGTTAATTATGGTTTCCTGGCTTTACAGTCTTAGAATCTGACTTAAATTACTGACTTAAACAAAACAATTCCCAGAATACCCTCTGCTGTAGTTAAACCCATTGTACTGTATCTTTGGAATATTATATAAGTTGACAAGAGACCTTGCACTGAAGACACACCAAACATTATGGACATTTTAAAGCACTTTAATTATTTTTCGAACAGCATTTTGCGCTTTCTTAATATAGAGGCTGGCCCATGAGGGGAACAGCATATGGACATCATTAATTTGGACAAATTTAGAAGACAGAATTACAAAGGCAATCTTGATGGAGACATTAAAGTTTGGAGAGGGAAATGGACAGAATGGCTGTCTCCGTTTGCTGAATGATGGTTAGATTAAAATGCTTCCCATCATACGTGTTTTTTTTTTTAACAATAAACTTAAAAATGACAATACTCCTTTATTATAAAGTACATATTTCTTTCCACAAATTGCTTTTCCTTTTTCAATTGCTATCAATGGAGTTTAGGTCAGCGAATTGCATGGCCATGTCAGGGTTGAATCTGCAGGAACAAAACCATTTTTGTGTCGATTTAAAGGCATTGGTTGAATACTTTTTTTCATGATTTTCAAGTTTCATAAAACAAAATATTTTCCATTGTCTAGTGCATCTAGTGATAGGCAAGAACAGTGAGCCAGTGAGCCACCAATGCTTATTTTATTAAGATCTGTGCCGAACTTTCAACATCATGGTAAAAATGTAGTCAAGAAGAAAATCAAGAAGGGAGATCTCTTAAACACTTAAGTTAAAATATGAAGTAAAAAACAGAGATATGTTTGATAGTGAAAGTAAGACCGTCTCCACAGAATGTTACAGGAACTTACAGGATTGGTTCTAAACAGCAGTGTGGCCATAAGAATACCACATTAGTGTGACTCATTAGGAAAAAAACAACACTTAAATTTGCTAGGGATCAAAAAGACTTTGGAGCAGAGAAAAAAGGTCTTGTGGTCTGATGAATCCAGATTGACCCTCTTCTAGAGTGATGGGCATGTCAGGGTACCAAGGGAAGCACATCAAGCCAAGCACTCATCATGCATCGTGGCCACTGTACAACCCTCTGGAGGCAGTGTTATGATCTGAGGTTGCTTCAGTTGCTTAAACTAGACGTTATGTGGCAATAAAATAAAGTCAACTGATGACCTGAATGACCAGGGCATCGCATCAATGTTTGTTCCCTAATGGAACAGGCATAATCCAGAATTTAAATTGTGGTTATGGAAGTTTGAGGAATCAATCTCACACATGAATTCACCTCCACACTCTGCAGTGGCATCAAAGCTAAAGGTGATCAATGAAATCCTGGAGTGTGCTATTTATTTATTTATTTATTTATTTTGTCCAGGTAGTGTAAATTTGGGGTTCAATACTCAATGAAGCTGCTTTATTTTAAAGGTTTAATGATGGTAAGTCATGTTTAAGAAATGTGAAGATTACACAAGAGTTACACAAGAGAATTATAGAAGAGTACAGTCTTATAGAAGAGTACAGTCTTATAGAAGAGTACAGTCTTATAGAAGAGTACAGTCTTCTCATTGACAACAAGACAGGAAGGAGCAATGTGATTGGCCCTTATGGATCTGTAGCATTTTGTTATGTAATGCAGCCACTGACTGTTTTGTTTTGCCAAAAACGAGCATGTAACATGTTCAAAACTTCTTCTAAAAGGAGAATTATATAGCAGCATTTAAATTTTAGGTTATCTTATAGATGACTGGTGGATTGAAGAAATCCAAAAATAGTGTTCATTGCATTTTTCAATCAAACCTGTTTGGACAAAACTTTGTTTGATCTTTTTTTCCCCCTAGCAATATTGCTGTGTAACACCCACCAATGTACAGTAATAGACAGCAAAAGTAATGCAAATCTGATGCTTTTATAGTAATAGTCCTATAAATGTAGCAGCAACTTACATTTAAAGTTCTTATGTTGGTGGCATTATTACATTAAAAACCTGTAGATTTGTATTAAATTTCTGGTCTGTTATTACCTTGGCGGGTGTTGCAGGCTACTATTGTTCTTTTAACTTTTGACAGTTCAATTTCTGAACACTTTTGAAATAGGTTGTTCTGGGGATTTTTTTTTTTCTTCTCAGATTAAATGAATTGGAAAATGTTTTGTCTCCTTGGACATTTCCACTTTGTTCTGAGCTGACAGACTTTGGAGAGTTCCTCCTCTGCCACCCACCTTCACATTGAGACTGTCTCTCAGGCGAGCAAGCTCCATGAATATTTAGATATTCACTTGGCATCATTTATGTGTTAAACCAAGTAAACCACCTTTTTTTCCCTCTCTGAGCAGAAGTTCTTGGGAGAACATTGTATATAGGCAAAGATTACAGATACAAACAAGACAAATGTAACAATAGTGTCATATACAACTCCTTTGGCTTAAGAAACTTCATAGCTTCTCCTAGCTTTTTGGTGCTCCAAACTGCTTATACGTTTGTAGGCTTGCATCCTACACACATCATATTATTCTGTAATTAATTTAACATTTCTAGATTTTTACTCAACCTCCGTGTTTTTCATCTCCTCCAAAAATAGACATTGCATTCATTTTTTAAAGAATATTAGTCACACTTTATGAGATAATAAAAAAATCTAATTTATAAGAGACAGTTTAATAATGTCTCCTCCAATGAAGATCCTCTAGAGACAGACCTTCAATTATTATACTGGCTTAAATTGTCAATTGGAGCAATCTGGGCTTGGGCAGAAAAAAAGAGGAAATAGATTTAGGTTGTCATAATGGCACCTGGAGAAAGTAATTAATCCTTTATTCATTTCCATTCTGCATCCCTTTTTGCTCTCTCATGATATACCTTATTGGGGACTTCTAATAAACCTTCATTCTTCTGTTAATGGTATATTAAAGCAGAAAGTCTACGTTTCAATAAACTTCAACTTGTCAAAATTTTGTTACTGTAATTTGACTATATACATGTGTGTGTGTGTTCAAATGTACAGTAATTAAATCATTTCATTCAACTGAAATATTTTAGATTACACATCAAATGAAATATGTCAATAGTATATTTCCAAAGATTGATAAAAAAAATATTTAAAAATACACAAATGTCTAACTTCAGAAAAGTATACTCATGTATGCGTTCAATACTTGGTCAGTGCTCCTTTTGCATGAATTATTTCATCGGTATGACATGGCATGGAGGCAATCGGCCTGTGGCACTGCTGAGCTGTTAAGCCTTAAGCTTGGGTCAGGTGTTTCTCAACTTCGACTTGGCATGGCTAATCTACTACTCATAATGATAATTAAGACTGAAATATAACATTTACTTAGGTATTCAGACCCATCACTTTGATAAAACACCTTTGGCAGCAATGACAGCCAGTCTGTTTGTGAATAACACTAAATGCTTAGCACACATTTCTTTTGCCATCCTTCCATCCTTCTTGCCAGAATCATTCAAGCACAACCAGGTTGGATGGGCACAGCCATTTTCAGGTCTCTCCAGAGAATCTCTTTCACAAAGGTGTTCTAAAGCCAGATCTATGTTTTTCGTGGTGGTGTGCTTTGGGTTGTTGTTTTGTTGAAATATAATCCATCGCCCGAGCCTGAAATCCTGAGCACTCTGGAGCAGGTATACACTTAGAATAGCTCTGTACTTCTCTCCAACAATTTTTCCCCTTTATAGTGACTAGTCTTTCAGTCCAAGTTGCAGAAAAACACCTGAACAGCATAATGCTGCCACCATTGTTTAACTATTGGGATGGTTTTAATAAGGTGATGCATAGTGCCTGATTTCCTGATTCCGAATAGTTTAATCTTTGTCTCATCAGTCCAAAGGATTTTGTTTCTTATGGTCTTAGAGTCCTTCAGGTGCTTTTTGGCAAACTCTCAGCGGGCTGTCATGTGCCTTTTAGTGAGGAATGGCTTCTGTCTGGCCACACTACCATAAGAGCCTGATTGGTGGAGTGTTGCAGTGATTGGTTGTCCTTCTGTGAGGCTCGCCTACCTCCACAAGGGAACTCTGGACTCTGAACTCTGGTTACTTCTGACCCCTTGGTTTACCCATGCTTATTCAGATCTGAGAAGACCATTTGTTGTTCCAAATATCTTCTATTCGAGACCATGCTCTTGGGCACTTACAATGCTGCAGAAATGTTCTTGTATTCTTCCCCAGATCTCCTGCTTTGCAGGTCTGCAGATAATTCATATGACCTCATGACATTGTTTTCACTCTTACATACACCATTTACAGTAAAACCTTAAATGGACAGGTCCATGCCTTATGTCCAATGAAGTAAATTAGGCACAGGTGGACCTACAATCAAGCTGTAGAAGCAATAATATA
>JAOVVA010000017.1:4168534-4185370 GCA_028565275.1 Leiocassis micropogon
TTTCTTTTTTTTTCTTTTTTTTAATTAACAAAACATTCCAAACATGTTTTACTTTGTCATTGTGGAGTATTGTGTATAGAGAGGAAAAAATAATTGGAATCAATTTCAAGATAAGAATGAAACATAACACAATGTGGAAAACTTGAAAGGGTCTGAAGTTTCTGTCTGCAATGTATTGAGGCTATGAAGAAAGGACAAACTTCTTTTGAGTTTCATGCTTTCATTTTCAGTAGTTGCTTTCTCTTGGTTAGGTCCAAGGTAACTCTGCAGTATTTCGGGAACATGGGGAAGGAGAGCTATGAATTGATACACCGGTCCATTATAAGGCACAATGAACCCACATATCCAATAACTACTAAACTCAAAAATTGACTTGACAAAAGATTGTTTAAGGATTTACATATTTGCTTGTAATTCCATTATTTACTTAATTATTATTAAGTATAATAAATGTATTCACTCTTTAATTAAACTCAGCAATGGCTAAACTCGATGATTTATGTATTCAATTCAGTAGCGCATCCACAGAAGAGAACTAGTCAGCAATATATATGCTGTGAACACACTGACCACTATTTCTGATTTTCCTGTTCAGTGCGCTGAAGAACCATAAGCATTCCCATTAGAGCACTGTCTACATACCAAAATCTCTTTTCACATGTGGTTGCAGTTCAGTGAAAAGAGAGAGAAAAGGGGTTGATGGCTGGGTAGGGGTTTGGGACGAGATGATCAGCTGGTATTTATTTTACAGCATGAAAAATATTATGCTGATCAAGTGTGGTTGGCAAATTTGATTATAAATATTTATGATTATGCTTATTCAGGAGGAAATGTGTATATTGCAATTATTATGTAATGGTTTATATATTATTAATTGGTTTAGTGTGTTTCTATATATTACTCCAATTGTAACCTTGTGTCATATGCATTTAAAGTCATGTACGAAACATGGCACTTGTTTAAAGTATTTTCCTCTCCCTCTTGTAGATCTTACAACTACTGGCTGAACTACATCCTTTCCCTTATGTACTGCAGCGAAAATAATCAGCTAGGCACATATATGGAAGAGAGGAGGGTGTGCTCATGTCAGCATGAGACTCCAACCTGTCAAGGTGTCATACCGTGCACGGTGGGTGAGGGGCCACTTTGTTCCTCCTGCTCCTATGAGAACCGATCACGGTGTGCCAGCTGTAATCCAGGTTATACCCTGAGTCAAGGAATGTGCAGGAACATCATCCCTGACTCCACTGATAATTACATAGGTTTTGAGACAGATCTCCAAGACCTTGAGTTGCGCTATCTCCTCCAAAAGCGAGACGGCCGAATCAGCATCCATGCCATGTTCATTAGCAACGATGTGAGGCTGAACAACTGGTTCGACCCTTCCTGGAGGAAAAGGATGCTCCTGACACTAAAAAGCAACAAGTTCAAATCTACTCATGTGCACATGCTTTTGGGGATTTCCCTACAGATCTGCCTTACTAAGAACAGCACATTGGAGCCTGTGTTGTCTATCTACATTAATCCATTTGGAGGGAGTCACTCAGAGAGCTGGATCATGCCCATAGACCAGAACAATTACCCTGACTGGGAGAGGACCAAATTAGAGATTCCTCTTGACTGTTATAACTGGACCCTCACTCTGGGAAACAAATGGAAGACATTTTTTGAGACTGTACACATATACCTGAGGAGTCGCGTCAAAACAGCATCAGCGCATGGAAACAGTACGGCCTATTACGAGCCACTGGAATACATGGATTCCTCACGGAATCTGGGTTATATGAAAATCAACAGCATGCAGCTGTTTGGTTACAGCATGCACTTTGATCCTGAAGCAATCCAGGACTTGATCCTGCAGCTGGACTATCCGTACACACAAGGATCCCGAGATTCAGCCCTGCTGCAGCTGCTGGAGATACGAGACCGAGTTAATAGACTGTCTCCACCAGGCCAGCAGCCCCTGGATCTGTTCTCCTGCTTACTGCGCCATCGGCTCAAACTCTCCACTAATGACGTGGTCCGAATTCAGGTTGCTTTACAGGCCTTTAGTGCCAAGCAGCCAAACTCAATGGAGTATGAAACCACAAAACTATGTAGCTAATCAGACACTTTACTCTGTTTCTAACACTAAATCATCAACCAGATTACACTTTGAAGAGTTCAACTTCTTTTTCTTTCCATTCGGAACATTAATTATGGCTTTCAGGGGACGACTGAAGTCCATACATTGCTATTTCATTTACAAAATACATTCATGGTTTCTAGTGTTATTCTGTAATAATGTACATACATTTCATTTACATATCGCTTATTAATATTAATAGAGTAGATTAAATGTAAATCATTGGAATTTATCTTTCAGTATACTTTTGATTTCATCACTCGTGCAAAACAACCCTACCCATGTAAAGCAGTGTAAACTGAAGATGAATCTAGAGCTCTTCATCTGTACAGCACTATCTGTCGATTCTGTAACACTCCTCTAAATCTGTATCTCCTTCAGCAGCAGTTGAGTTTAATGGTAGAAATATTTTTAAGATATTTGTACAAAAGCATTATGACTATAGGAATAATTTTGTTTAAAAAAGACATATGTCCTAACTTTATGTTCTATGTGCTTTTATATTTATAAACATACTATTTGTGAAATATTACAGAGGTAATGTCAATAAAATGTACAGAACATGGGTTTGTTAATACACTAAATAAATGAAATTTTTATGCACTGTCTTTGGTTACTTGGTTTGAGTACTTTAGTGTTAGTAATAAAGCAGCACCAGAACAAGGTTGAATGCTTATCCAATTTTTATTTCATTAGATCACAATTTGGTATCTTTTTTTTTTGGTATGTTTGTTTTTTTAAGTAAATATCCTTTATTTCGATCAGGTTTCATGATGGTCTGATGATAGATATAGAGGACCTTATATCATCACACTTTGGCTGCCTTCAATGATTAAAGTGGTGAATGTAGCTTTCAGCACTTTGTATCCCAGGATGACACTTGATCGGTTCATCCATTAGAAACTCTTGAAACATGCTGGAAATATTTAAAAAATGTATAAAAAATAATAAAAGTCAAGGTAAACCCTGAAGTTCAACAAGGCCCTTTTTAATCTAAAATATTCACTGGTTCAATCTCATCAAATAGTGAATCCCATTAAACCTTGACTTCTCTACACGGACCTCTCTGAGAGTAAATAAGTCTTCTTAAGGGAACAATCTTTTCAATAGATGCTAAAGGTTAATTTAGGTTAATAGATGAGAGTTGATCTTGCATAACCAGACCCTTACGCAGCATCAAGGGAAATTCTGTTAAAAACCTGTTTTGAATAATGTGCCTCCCACAGGAAGTGATTTAATCTCAGTTAAAGAAACAAATGCAAAGGAAACAAATGCAGTTTGCTTAATAGGAAAGGCTGTTAGTTGCATATGTTCTGTGAATGGCAGATCAGCCTTCATGTGCACATGCATATGCATTCTGAGGCCCTCTGTCCGAGTTGCTAAGTGGCATATGATGCTGAGCAATTGCTCAGATGGTTTAGTTGCAATGATTGATCAAAAGGCTTTGAGTTCAAATCTCAGCACCACATCTCAGGTGAAAGTTTGATTAAAAATAATCAAAATGCAAATTAAAATTTTTAAAGGTTCCAAATGTTAGTCATTTTAACAAATTAACATAGGACTTCAAAATGTGTCTGTTAATGTTCCAGCTCAAAAGTGCATTTTTCTTGCTAATCAGATCTCAAGAAATGGGATGTCCCTGAAAAAATTGCCCAGGACTTGATCCAGAGGAGGGGTTATGCAGACTGCACCCCATACCTCATCCTGTGCTCTGACTCCTTCTTCTCAACAGCCTGCGATACTCAACAGAAATAATTTTAGCATGTTGTAACATAGATGTGACAAATAAACGCTTTTTCTATTAAGCCTTCGTCTTTTTAAATGTCTTATAATTGAGCTGAACATATGCAGATTAATGCCCTTGCTCAGGGTTCACCAGGGACAACTTGCTTATACTGGGATTCCTGCCTCACCCTCTTGATCAGTAGTCCATATCTTCCTAAATTCCATCGTTGGGAAGCACCTGACCACCATAACCCATTATATCATGACGAACCAGCATATCTGGGGAAAATCATCAAGTTTTTGAGAGGTCATTATTGGGTGGAGCGATATTAATCTTGTACAACCCTGTAGAAGAACCTTGTAGAAGAATGTTCATGGTGACCCCCATTTTGCAGAAGCAAGGCCTCCTGATTTGGCACAATTCTTCTTCTTGGAAAGTCATGGTATGAACTTAGTGTTCGGCCTACCTATAGGGCATGGTGATAATGTCCATCACCTTCTCTGTAAGACTCTGTTTAGACTTTCTTCTGTGACAGATGAACAGTTGGCCTGAGGCTACTGTCTGCTTTAAACAGTACCATAGGGAGTGTAAAGGGCACATCAGGGAATGCTCTGCAGTTAAAACAGGGAATGTCTGAGCCAGACATTGTGTTCCGAAGATGGCCAAGGCAATAAACACGTCCAGTAACTGGTGCCTGTTCTTAAGCTTCCAGGGAATTCAGACACTGCTCCAGCCTTAGATAAAAATCCACCTAACTTATTCGACTTAACATAAAGCGGTTCATGGTAACACAAGAGAAGCTGGCATGCATCATCATCTGATAGAGCAGACAGATGTGCAAATGTTTAATTCATTTCTCAATAATAAGCAAAAAAAATGAATACAATGCAGGAAGCCAAATATTATTTAATTTGGTGATAGTTTATAAAGAAAGATGAAAAAGGAGAGAGCATACCGTTTTTGACATGAATTTTTGTATTTCGACCATTTGTAGCTAAAATGCATTGTTCCACTGCCAATGCATGAACACCAAATTGCACTCTGCGTAGGTCAGCCAGGTGGCTAGAAATCCACTTTGCATTGACAAGGAGAGTACCCTCTTTCCAGTCCAGGCTGTCTTACACATTTACATTGATAGATGATAGCCTAGCAAGAGAGACATACAAATAATCAAATTCTATCAGCTCACATATTCCTCTCACTATACTGTAGCTGCAAGTTCATAATGACTATGAGAGGAAGATACAGCACAGCAGGGGCTATCTTAAATGTCTGTGTGGATGCACACAGCAATATCCTGCCTTTAATCACAACAAACAGTTTGTATACGAGTCCAGCCGGACCCTGTAAGCATTAAAATCGTACTTTGTGTTATTTTGTTTTCATTTTGCAATAGAGATCTTTATTTAAATTGTCGTATATTTTAAGTCCTTCACTATTATACACTAATCTTATCCACAAATGGGCAAAACAAGTGCAAACTTTCTAATCTATTAGATTTTAACAAGATGTGACAAGTGTAAAACATTTACATGGAAAGCCAGCAGGTTGAACTTTATTGTCATTATAGGAGCGATTTGCAGAATAATCTCTTATTAGTGATCCTGAAGTGATGTGATCAGTGATGTTTAAGAACAAGCATTCTTCAAGCTTTACTAAATTGTTGTGTCCAAAATGTTCAAAAGTATAAAACAGTTGAAAAACTTGTGCATATGCAATAAGAGAGACTTTTTTTTTCATGAATGGTACCAATAATTCCCAAGGTGACCATAAAACTATAATCCTCAGAGCTATGGCTTTTTCAGTATTTGATCCTTAAATATGACAGATTTTTAGATTTAATGTAAAACGCGCTCATTAAATACATTTGAAACCCGAAATCTAAAATGCACTTATTAACTTAGCATAGAGAAGTTATACATTTTTAAAAGGTTTACCGTAGGCCTCTACAGCTTGGCTTTATCATGATGGCTCCACCAAAATATGTTCATACAGTATCTATGACACATAACTAAAATATATAAATGGTTATTAGAAGGCAATAAACAGCTTCAAAGACCAGGATGTTAACCATTATTGCTGCTGTTGGTGTGGCAGTTATTCTGCAATTTTTTAAACACAATTTATATGCTGCTTGGTTTTGTTTAATAAATAGTATTTTTTTTTTCAATGACATACTAGAGACCACATCTACAGTAGTAGACACTCTATCCACTATCCACTGGAACCACTATCCAAAGCCTTATGTTTTACTCTGTTATACATATGAGTGGTGATGGGGTGGCTTAGTCATTAGCACCGTCGCCCTGCACGTCCAGGCTCCGGGTTCAATTCTGGCCTCTAGTTCTCATGTCTGTGTGCATAGAGGTTGCATATTCTCACCGTGCTTGTTGGGTTTCCTCTGGGTGCTTCGGGTTTCCTCCCACAGTCCAAAAACATGAGGATTGTGTTAATTGCCGTTCACAAATTGCCCATAGAGTGTGAAATTATATTGAATACGATGTTCATCATAGGCCTTTATGGTCCCTAGTTGGACTACAGAGGTTCCTAGATGGATGGATGAATGGATACATCGGAGCAGGTAAAGACCTTTTGAACCTGGGATCTTCCAAGCAGTAGCACAGCACCTTAACCACCACAATTAAATGTTGGGGAAAATATGAATACAGTCAATACACATACTATACATTTTACTGATTAAAAAGAAAAAAAGTTAAAGTTCTAGGTAGGCAAAAATGTGCACGTTCCAAAACTTTTTTTTTTCAAGTCAAGAGGGTTTTTATTGTGACCTTTCTATATAACCTTTACATACATATATTAGCATTAAATTTAATTTGATTTGATTTCAGAGTGCAACATACAGTAACAATTATCAGAAATACACTGCATCTCTGACTGGTTAGGTCAGCATAGGGCAGTGATCATATGAGTTTCACTACATGTGCAAACCACAAAGCATTAATGCTTTCAGAGGTGTGTGTTACTGAAAACCTGAGGCATTTCCTTCAGGTCTGACAACAAAGCAGCCCTCTGCACGGCAAGGGCCAAGCTGCCCCAGGGTATCAGAGAGACCAAACACAACTATGCAAAAAGAATCCATGGTCACTTCGTAACACAAAAGAACTCACACACTGTGAGGCAAGGCATTTGGTCCTTTAGAGAGTACAAAGCTGCACCACTTGTATATGATCTGACAGATCGCTCCCAGATGTACTGAATGATTTGTTCGCACAGTTGGAGTCAGAGATTAACATACCGGCAGGAAAGCATGCAACAAAATACATCCGATTGTTTTCGGGTTTTTTTGTCACATCTGACAGAATGGATTTATCTTGTTTTGCACCAAACTCCCTCATTTGCACTTTATATAGTCTTGTGTGCTGCAACATTTAGTAGAAACAACATTTAGTTCCAATGCATACACATTTTATAGAAGAATAACAATACCTTACCAAAACCTCTTTGAAATAGTGCAAAACCAGTGTGAGATGAATGTAGGACAATAAATAAATAGGATACAATATGTAGAACAACACATACACAAAACAATAAAAACACAGAACACTGAACACACTTTAAAATTATGTAGTGTAGCAGCAATAATGTTAGCATCATTATTGGCAAAAAAAAAAAAAATATCTGGATCAGTTTTGTAAAGTGCAGCTGTGCAGTGGTATTGAGCCATAATTGGTTAGGTATGCTCTGCTACCGTCTGCCACATGGCAGGAGAGTGAAGAGTCAGAACCCGAACATCTTACTTGTTATATAACACTCTTTGTTTTAATTATTTTTGGATGTGTCTACCAGTAAAGAACATATTGATCGGACAAGTTTATTTCATTCTTTCTTGCAAAAATGCTGCAGAATTACTAAATTGTCTTTTTCAGTCTTTCTTAGGTAAACTTTTTGCCCAGATCTGGGCTCTCACTGGGTCATTCTGAAATGTCAAGCTTCAACTTCTGTTCTTATACTAATTCAGATTTTGCTTTGGATGCTTATTATACAGAAATAACTTTTTTCAGCTTGTTACTTCATTTATTTATTTGTTTATTATTGTTCTTTTTTCTTTCTTTTTTTCCTATACATGGTTTGTAAGCTCATTATGGACTATAGTTGCAGCATTTAGATAGTATTTTTTTTTTATCAATAATACTAAAGGAATAGTTGATCAATGTTGTGCATAAACAAGCTAAAAGGGCACTGTTCATTGAACCACTTAATTTTTTGGTGAACGGTGAACGGAATGGTTCAGTCTAAAGAACTAAACAAAAAAAAAACGTGTGTGAGTGTCATTAACATGCAGATTGATGAAAGTGAGTCTCAAAGACTTTGTTTGTTCGATTTCTAAGATTGCTAACACAGACATCCTACATATTAATAGCAGCTCTTTGATGCCCACAAATCATATACTGTACAATACCCTGGAAATCGATTTTTAGAGCATGTGAGAGAGAGAGAGAGAGAGAGAGAGAGAGAGAGAGAGAGAGAGAGAGAATGAGCATACTGATTAGTCTCTCCTTGTCTAAAATGAATCTATTACTGTATGTTTTGTAGCGTGCAGATGTTTGGGCAAAGAGTAGACGATCAACTTTGTTAATTTTTTTCCCCCCTGCATTTACTATTTATGTATGTGCCGACTGTTTCTTTAATGTTATTTAAAATATGTTACAGTGTGTTTAACAGCCTCATCCATTCATTCATTAGCTTTTGATAGCTGACCTTATTTGAACCGCCTGCTTAGTTGCTACTCTGTATTGACATTATATGTATTGAGGGCCACAGGCTGTGTTTTGTAACTATTCAATTTAGTATCAGTAGTATGATTTTTGGATTTAAAATAAAGTAATAAAATAATATAAAACAATATAAAAAAAAGATATTATATGATTTGTTTTTATTTAATTTTTTAAAACAATAAAGTTAAAATGTTACTACTTAAAATAAATGTAAATACAGTCAACAACTATTTCAATTTTTATGTACAGTAGGTATAGGAAATGATCACCATAACATTTAACATCCAAATGAAAGATACACAACCAACATGCCAGAAAAAAAAACAAACCAAAAAAACAGAATCACTAATATGGAAAAGAATCACTCCCTGACTTATAAACTTAAGTGACTTATAAACTCAATCAGGTGAAGCTCATGCTCTCAATGGCACACAAAGCCATTTGACTTTCAACTGTGATCAGCTGTGGTCATTTTGATTAGCTCAGTATGAAAAGATGGAGCATTTCAGTCCCTGGAAAGAGCATCTGAAGCAAACTATCAACTATGGGTGGCAGGGCACTGTCACTGGCAAGGCCAATCAAAAGATCTCCAATAAAGTTCTGCACAGGCAAAAGTCAGGAGATGGATAGAAAAAGTAATGCAAAGATCACTAACTAAAAGTTCAAGTCTATTATTAAAAAGTGAAAGACATTTGGTACAACACAGACTCTCATAGAAGGAAACTGGTCAGAGAGACTACCAAAAGGCCTATAGCATCTCTGAAGCAGTTGCTTGAATTTATGACAAAGAGTGATCATTGTGCATATGACAACACTATCTCAAACTCTTCGCAAATTTAATATGTATAGGAGGGTTGCACGAAAAAAAAAGCCTGAGTGACTGAGCTTTGAAGTTTCTGAGACCACATGGAGAAAGGTGTTATGGTCAGATGGGACTAAAATTGAAGCATTTTCACAACACCAGACAATATGTCTGGCAGAAATCCAATACAACTCACCATCCAACAGTAAAGCATGGAGGTGTTAATATCCTATTAGGGGTGTTTCTTTGCAGCAGGGACTGGAGCACTTATCAGGATAGAAGGAAATGGATGGGCCAAAATACTGTCAAACTCTTGAGGAGATTTGCTGCCTTTTGCTAGAAGGGAGCAAATTTGTCAATGGGAATTTGTCAGTGAAGTTGTCAATGGGAAGAAGGGTTACCTTCCAACATGACAATGACCCAAATCACACAGCAAAACTGACCACACAGTAGTTGAAGAAGGGAAAAAGGTGAATGTCCTTGCATGGCCTACTGAGAGTCCAGACTTAAATGTGGAATGACTTAAAGATTGCAAACCACAAACGCTCACCATCAAATTTAACCCAACTTGAGCAGTTCTGCAAAGAAGAGAGGGAAAAATATTGCCAAGTCTAGATGTGCAAATCTTTGTGTGTCATTGAAAAGGTGATTAGCGTTGCCTGATTAAGTTCACAAGTCATTTTAGGAAGGAGTGATCCTCCCGAATCAGTGATTTTTTTACTGACATGTTGGTGTTATATTTTTTACTTGTATGTGAAACGTTGCACTGAGTAAATACAGCTGTTTAAAACTAAAATTGGCTAAAATTTCAGACAGAAAACAACAAAATGTGATTATTTTAAAGGGGGTGATTGTTTTCCATATCCACTATATGTTTTGGTTCTACAATTTAGTTCAATATGTATAGGATACTTTTATAATAATAACAATCACCATTAACCTCATTGTTACAAAAGAGCAATATTTAGATGATTAGAGTTAAATCCCTAACGAGCAGGTTGGAGATAACAGTGGCAAGGGAAACCACCCTGACCCACAATGAAGAAGCATGGAGATCAACAACAACCACAATAATAATAATAATAAAAAGCTGTACTACTGTACCAATCTTAGTTTTCTAATGATAGCTCTAAGGGTACAACTTGTGTATATTCAGTATGTATTAAATTAAAATATACTTTTAAACCTAATTCAAAAGATAATTAGAGTCCTATAATGGTGCTTAAACCTATTAAATGTACAAGGGGTGTTTAAGTCAAACCAGCTGAGGTCACTCCAAGCCATTTCCACATGTTTGGGTCATGAAGCAAGCAGTCCAATCATTGAGAAAACTTTCTACACTGATGGTATCCAAGCGCTAGTGAAACACTGTGATAAGTGCATTGGTATGGCAGGGGATTATATAGAGAAATAAAGGTATTTTTTTTACTCTCATGTCTGTGTTCTGTTATTCTGCACGATCAAAAGTCCTGTTTTGACTTAAACATATCCATGTATGGCGAAGGGAAGACAAGAACTAGCCTCATGTGATAAGTACAGCTTTGTACCTTTTTTGAGACTCTGTGCAGATGTGATAACCCACTAAAGGAACGATGAGTCTTGGGGGTAAAATGTTTTGGGAAGCAAATCTATGTGCTATCCGTGTGAACCCATCCACAACAGCAGAAGATGAATCTGAAGTGCAGAAAGCTCAGAGCAGAAGTGTAGCCTCAGCATGAGTCAGGCAGATCCAGAGGGCAAGACAAGTCACAGCAGTAGAAGTGTGTCAGGATCAGAGAGCCACATCACATCAGGAAGTAGGAGTACATGTATACTAAGAACGAGAAAGAGAGAGAGAGGGAATATTAGGTATGCTTTAATCCTACTGCATTTGTTTTAAAGCTTTTACAATTACAATATGCAATACATGCAACTGATCTTTATGTGATGATCTCTACATGACTCATTGTGGTCCTTTAAAATTCTTCCCACTTCAGCTTCCTGCTGCCAATACCATCTGAAAGCTCAAATGCCTCCCCAGTCAGTTGTTCCATTTTTATAGTCTAAAGCACTCTCATGACTGACTATATTGGAAAAAGCTTCACATTTATCGACGGACTCATGTCTGAGTGTTGATTAATGCTGATTAGAGCGTGCACATCTTTTCCGTATTGGTCTTTGTTAATCAGGTCTAGTTAGTTAGATTAAAATATCATTATTAAGAATTTTCTGTACTTATACACACCATTAACTGAGTACGAAAATAGCCCCTGGATAAAAAATAAAAAAAACATAATCATTAACAGTTATTTCAGCAACACACAGCTGCATAAAAGATGGCGCTGAACATAACAGGCTGATAGACCATGTGAGACCGTGTGCAGCTTGTATTAGAATACTTGATCTTCTTCAAGAAGTAGCCTGTTCTTTCTCATGTCCTGTAGACTGCCTCCGTGGTACTTGTCCATTCCAGGCTGTGATCCAGATAAACACCCAGATAATCACATGTCTCCATACAATTGAAGGTAATGGGAACAAAACAATGGAATTAATTAATTATCTTCTGCATGCGACCTTCAGGTATTTTGCTTAATTTAACTGTACTTGAAACAAGGTTGCCTGAATTTTGTAAAACTAAAATATACACACATAAAGCGGCGTTTTTAAAAAGCAAGATTTTGTAGGTATTCCAATTGTTTTTTTTTTATTTTGTAGGTATTATTAACGTTTTGATTAATTTATCACAAATGCAGATGCATTACCATGAAGGATACTTTACAAAAAAAACTGTTTTGATTTCATTTAAATAAGAAAATATTTAAGAGCCTTTCACTGAACATTATTCTTTTTTTCTGCTGCAACTCTTTTAACACTACATGATGCAGCTTGAATGAGTAGCTTCTTATTTCTTAAACAACCATGCTGGAAGACAAATCCTATGGTCAGAAGGGTTAAATTATTAGCCTGCATTAAGCAAAGAAACCAACTAAGGGGATTACTTACATTTGTGGAATTGCATTTAAAACTGTGGAACAGAAACCTGGAAGGATAATCCTGAACTATGGAGAAATGTGATCAGAAAAAAAACAAAACATGAATGACCATTATTGGAGATGATTTAAAGTTTTGGTGAAGTTGTGGTGTGAAAACAGTAATAATAAAAGTTATGTTTAATAGTGAAAGTAAGAGCATTTCCACAAGAATGAGAACGCAATGGATTGGGACTAAACCGCTGTGTGTCCATAAGAAATCCACTTTTTAGTGAGAATAATTAGAAAAAATGCTACAGTTATAAAGATTGAACTTTTTGAGCAAAGGAAAAAGGTCATGTGGTCTGAAATGTTAAGATTGACTATTCCAGAGCGATTGGTGTGTCAGAGTAAGAAGGGAAGTGCATGGTCAGTTCTAGGCAGTGCAAAAATACATGGAAAAAAAAAAAAGAAGTCAGCTGATGACCTGAATGTAATTAATTACCAGGGTACCATATCAAGAGAGTTTTACTCTCCTGATGGCACAGCTATATTCCAGGATGCAAATTGTGAAAGAATGGTTCTGGGAGTGATTTTCCTTTCCCGTCATCAATACAAGATCTTGCTCAAAAACAGTGCAAGTTTGGATGGGCATAAATGCTAAAGGCAGTTCAACATTTTTTTTTGCATGCCAGGCAACGTATTTGTTAATTTAATATTAGTGACACAGAAACAGCTCCACAATATTGGAATCACACATACAGTACTGTGCAAAAATCTTGAGCCACCACAATTGTCTTTAAATTAAATTGAATTCTGTATGTTTTGAATAAAAAAAAAAAGGGAACTGATGTTTTAGTGTGAGGCCTAAAAAATTTTCAATTTATGAAAACTGGTTGTTTATGTAACAGCCTCAGCAGAAAACCTCATTTCCCCTCTTGTCTGTTCCAACCACGTGGCATTCAGCATCACCAGTATACTTACAGTATTATCGGCCTGATTACCTGCAATTATTTGTACCTGTTTCTCACAGGTTTGTGGCCTAATTTAGATGCACTTTATGTTTGATTTATTCATAGGTCCCTGTCTGGCTTAACAAACAAAAAAATGTTTATCTGAAATTAGTCATGTACAGGGACTGGACTGAAAATGAGAGCCTAAAACTTTCCAAAAGTGAGAGCCAAAAAAGTCCTTCAGGAAGCCTGGTGAACTATTCCTCAAGACTACTGAAAAAATATGATTTTTCAAGCAAAATATGAAGAAATTAACGGAGGCTCAAGACTGTAAATTTTATTAAATTTATGTAAAAGCCAAATTTGTATTTCTAACAAATACATACATGCTAGTGGCTCTCTGTATAACAGATCTGCCTTTTGTAACCCTCACTCCTGTGGCGGTTTATGCCGCTGGTTCTTCCAACAGCCTAATTAAACTGATTTTCCAATTATACCCTCCTGCCTCTGGCTCTCAAGTGTTACAGCCCATTTAGGGGAAAATATAAACAATGAGGCAGAAAAGGTGCAGATGCACTATGTAATCTAACTACGCTCTTAACCATGATCATTAAAGGTGCTAATGCATGTGCTGACGTTTTTCTTTAGTCTTTCGAGAGGAAAAAAAAAAAAATCCAATAGGTTGTGTACCATATTTTTGGCTGTGCTCTTCATAGTTCACTACACAAATGCAATCAGGAACTCTTCTGAAGTGATGTCTTCTCATCATTGCCTCGACCCCTTCAAAATAAAATATGCAGCGGCTGAGCTATAATAACAGCACTAAAAGATATTGTTAATGGATGAAAGTGAAATTGCTCCAGCATTTTTTTTTACCTTCGTAAGGCAAGGTGACATTATTAGGAAAACACAATTCTCCAAGGAAATTGTCCACTATGTAACTTTATCAGTTCTGAGTACAAGGTGCCCCAGCAGTGCCGGCAGACGTTTTTTTCAGGCTAGCATAACCTCTTCCTAAATATAAATGGGCGAAGTGCTGGCTTTTATGGAAACCCAAGTGGAGTACACGTACTGTAGAAAGTAATTGACATTTGTGCGACTTGCATGTTTGTGGTGCAATGTTTAGGTGCATGAATTATATTTATGCACATTAGCTTTCTCTGCCAGAGGGGGCAAGTGAACCTAATTTAGTGGCAATAAACCTGAATTAATAGAGTACAGGCATCCAAGCACCCTAAGCTATATTAACATCCAGTGCATGTAATAGTGAAAAGGGCTCCATAAAAAAGGAATGATTTTGTGGGCCAAGGTCCAAGCCATCCCTCTCTGGAGCAGTCAACGTTTCAATCAGCACTTATCATTTCCATTTGGATCAAGAAATATATGCATCTAGCCAGTGCTGACACCATCTACTGTAACTGTAACATGGAGACTTGAGATTTAGCTTTAATTAAAGAAATGTAAACTGTAGCTCTGTAATTAAAGTCTTCTTGAAGTTTCTCAAAGCATGCACTATCCATAGCATACATTATTCTGATCATTAAATTAGATCTGCTGCACATTTATCATAATTAGTCTATAAAATGACTGCTGTGTTATATTGATTAGTGTGTACAATTTGTTGGACTGCTGCACCATGTCAACCTTCCTATATCAAATATTCTCCATGTTCTTTGGTACTGAAGAGCTGTAGTACTGTATGAACTCACTTTCTTTTTTACTTTCATCCCACACATCATTTGTACACCAGTCATTCTCCATCTGTTTCCAGCCTCCTGGCATCATGAATTCTTCACTTTTTTTTTTCTTTCAATTCCTCTCCCTGTTTGTAGTGAAGAAATCTTTTTATTTTTTTTTCCTCAACTCATTGCCCCCCAACCACCCCACCCCCCAGGCTCATTTTGGAAACATATGGCAGAAAAAAGCTGACTTTGGGGACCTCAAATGTTCATTTGAAAAATAGCCAGCTATTACTCAAGGTTATACCCTCGATTTTTGAATCTATGGGTCCAACTTTGCACAAGTCCTCTCGAGTCTCGATGGATGCAAAAGCAGTAGTAAAGCAATTAATGGGGTCCTCTCCTCTTTCTTATAGACTGCCCCCAAAATACCCAGCCACCACCTCAGAATAGGATATAATTATGGTGGGACATTTCTCTTAATACAATATGTAGCAGGTGCTTAATTCAAGATCAAAACATCAATAATACATCTCCTTCACCAGACTAGAACAATATATAATGATTATCCATATAATTACAAGGCAAAACATTATACCCAGCATTGTGTAGGTTCCCCTAAGCCACCTGGAAATCTCTGGCCCCTCGAGATATGACTACACAAGACATTGACACAGGATCCTTTGGATGCTGTGGTTTGTGGGGAAAGACATCTGTGGATCATACTTGTTTGCCATGGGTGCTCAATTTGACTGGGATCTGGGAAGTTTGGAGGCATTCTTGGGCGTTCTGGCACAATGGTGCACTTGGTGTTCTGGTGCCTTTTTATTATTGTATTTTTGGCAAGTTGCTCTGTATTGGTTTTTCTGTGGGATTGGAATCAGCAGGCTGACCTTTGCTCCCCACGCACACACATCAGTGAGCCTTGGTTCCCCATGACTTCGTCAGTAGTTCACCAGTTTTCCATTGCTGGACCACTTTTGAAGGTACTAATGATTGCATCCTGGGGACACTAACAAGACCAGCTGTTTAGGACATGCTCTTACTGCAAAGTAATTCCCAATTTAATTTATTAGTCTTAATCTCTACAGCATGCCACTATACAACCCACACAATATTGATTGTGTGAAGAATTTAAGGCTTCAGGCATGCTTTAGTTCATCGGACATTTTCACCCCTGTGGTTGACAAAGTGGATCCGTAACCAGTGGAATATTTGCAGGAACAAAAGCTTCTTAAATACATGAACACATCACAATATATTGGTAAATATTTACTACCAGTCAAAAGTTTGTATGCAAGTTTGAATTTATTTCCTGCTTTGTAAAACAATACTGGATGTTGTATGAAATACACTCGGTATGAAATAACACAGATGGCATTAGGTAATTAAGTAACAACATCAGACAGTTGTTATTTTAAGAGATGAAGGTCAGCTGTTCTGGAACAGTTCTTGCAAGAACAGTATTTACAAAAACAGCATTTACAAAACTCATCAAGCACCATGATAAAACTAGCTCTCATGACGACCATCCCAAGGACGCAAAACCAAAAAGGTTACAAACCTCATGGGACGACTTTAAACTTGGCAAAGGAGAAGATACCATCACACAGACAGAAGCTGAAATCCTCTAGTCTGTCTTAAAGTAAGTTCCTGTGCATGCAAGCCTATTTCTTCATGAGCCCGGTTTGTGCTGATTTATGATGTAAGCAAAATGTAGTAATTTTCTTTAATCACTGGCCTATAAGAGGATCATATAAACTGACAGCAAAACAAGTTATAGTGCAGTCTTTCATAGAATTCAGCCAAGAATTTAATGGGGCCATCAAACAATAATCCTAAAAGACTGCCGCACAATGTAAAACAG
>JAOVVA010000017.1:4210972-4226947 GCA_028565275.1 Leiocassis micropogon
ACACACACACACACACACACACACACACACATCACACATATTGCCATATTGTAGTGAATGTTGCAATGTGTGTGGTATTTAAAGAAAATATTAACTCATTTTGGTTAGTGTATAAGAAAAAAAATTAACTTCATGGTGGCAATAATAAATCTTCTTGATGTTGAGCCATGTTCCATCATTCCACTGCTTATTTTCCTGAAACTATACGGCCAAATTGTTTTGGTTTTTACTTAAATGCTTCATAAACTCATTCAAATTTTATGCTACCCAAAATGTCACCAAATGCCCCGTGGACAAACAAAACGATTCTCCATTCTCGGAGGGCTTCATTCATCACTGTCTCCTAAAAACACACGGCCACATGAATTTATCCCTCGAGGCTTAGCTGGCCAAGTCTTTCACACACGATGGTAGCCTATGTTATAAATAGAGCTTGAACCATGCTCTATTCCAGTGAGACTTATGAAAATATTACTGGGAATTAATCAGATTTTAACATTATTGCACTTGTCAAATCGGGTGCTTTTCTTAAGTCAAGGAAATTTAGCAGTTCAGTACAAACTGTTTTGTTCCTGAAGTTCAAAAGAACAAAATCCCCTGAGGACCTCCATTTATTTCCCGGGCCACGTTATGGAGCAGGAAATGAAGGGCAGAATCTGATCTAAAAATGATGTGATCTTGCTACAGTAGAAAGCATCTATCTATCTATCTATCTATCTATCTATCTATCTATCTATCTGCATTATACATTATATCTACAACAATTTAGATTAAAAAAAAAAAAAAAAACATACTATGCTGCTAAAAAAAAAAAGTCAAAATGCAAGAGGAATTCAAGTTAAACCAGTACTGTTGATTGTGCAGGATAAAAGAACAGTTATGAGGGTAAAAACAACAACCCTAATCCTTCACTGTGTAATCTTTTTAAAGACTTTTATAACCCATTAGATGCATTGTTTATTGTTATATGGCATACTGTATCTGCAGATGAGTTGTTACTATAGAAACCATATGAAACCAGCGTGTGGTAGCCCTTAAAGCTCAGAGCATTTTAGCAATATTTGTTTTGCTGTATTTTTTTTTTAATAAACATATATAAGGCTCAGGATTGTGCAGTATAGAGTGTAATATCATTTTTTTCAGCACAAAATAGGAAGAAGAACTGAATTTTAGTTCATTTTAACAAACATGCCTGAGTAAAAAAAATAGAAACTGTGTCACATAGGCAAAGAAACAGCAGAGATGCACACTGTAAACCCTAATGCTCAAAGTAATTAAACATATTGAGTACTGTTAACTTAAATAATTACAATTAGTTCAAATTAATAGACCTTGATAAGTATTTAGATTTTTGGTATTTATGAGTTTGTAGAAACTATACTTTTCAAGTATACTGAAAGTTGAACAACTTTGATATTTTAAGCCACAGTCTGTCTCCTTAAAGTTCCACCAACTTAAAATCTTTCAGCCCAGCGATTTTGTGTCTGACATCATCAATGCACATGTAAACTGCCCACGTTGAATTGTTTTGATCAAAATGGTGGATTGGTCTGTCTTTGCATGATGCTGTAAGTATAATCTTTACAAATCTGGGGACCTTAAAGTTGATGTTTTTGATTTACGTCATTTGATTGTCGACAGTTTGGTGCTCTCTAGAGTTATGAATAGAATGTTTTTAGACGGGCATGGGAGAAAACGTAAGCTCCACTTTTTGCAACCTACTGTTTAGGAGGTTAAAAAGCAAGATTTCTTGTAACTGGCAAATATCAACCTTTAATTTGAACCGACTACTTCACTAGCATAAATTGTTTAGTTT
This sequence comes from Leiocassis micropogon, assembly GCA_028565275.1. NCBI lineage: Eukaryota > Metazoa > Chordata > Actinopteri > Siluriformes > Bagridae > Leiocassis > Leiocassis micropogon. The sequence goes on from JAOVVA010000017.1 coordinate 4,212,789, forward strand.
TTGAAATTGTCAGGTTCACAACGCCGGTTTTCATGGTTTGAATATAAATCCCGAATTCCTATTAGTTTTAGTATTAATATTCATAGATTTTGTACTTTCAGCTTTAACTGAAGAAAAATAAAGAAAATGACTTATTTGATTTGTAACAGGGCACTGGTGGCCCTGTGGTAGGTGTTTCGCCTGCCACATGAAAGGTCCGGGTTTGATTCTCAGCCACTGGATGAAGTGCCTGTCCCAAGCCCAGATAAAATGGGAGGGCTGCTTCATGAAGGGCATCTGGTGTAAAACCTGTGCCAAGCTTGTGTGCGGACCGGATGGTCCTCTGTGGCGACCCATTGCCGGGAGCAGGCAAAAGACCAACAACGATTTCTTTTAGCAACAACTAAAAAAATGATAATTACTGTTAAATAGTAGAGTTAGGCTACTCATTAATGCAAATAAAAAATTATTAATATGAATGAGTATAACAAACTCAAAAACTGATTGTATTACGTTCAGTTACGTATAAACATCAATTACGTATAAACATTGTATTATGTTTGATTTTTTAAAAATTATTATTTATTTATTTATTTCCCCGATTTTCTCCCTAATTTAGTCGTGTCCAATTCCTCCCCGTCACTAGGGGGCTCCCACATTAAGGCTACTACTACCACACAGTCGGGAGGGCCGAAGACTATCAAGTGTTTCCTCCGAACCATGTGACGCCAGCCGACCGCATCTTTTCAAATTGCTCGCTCACGCACCGTTGGGGGCGGAGTAACACACTCGGAGGAGAGTGCTATCTGCTCCTTCCGCTTGCAGCTCACAGACGCCCCTGATTGGCTGTAGAGCACAAAGTACCTCTCATCCCTCCCCCCTGAGAGAGCTCGGCCAATCAGCTCTCTCTAGACCTCCGGCTGTGAGAGATTACAGCATCACCCGGGGATCGAACCAGCGATCTCCGGATGATAAGGGGAGCACTTTACCACTGCGCCACTGATAGTTCTGTTTACTGTTTTTTAAGTTTTGCCTAACTTATTTGGGTTTACAGTGCACATGATCTTGTGTTTTGATGGTTATTTTTGGTTGTTTCTATGACCAAACACAATAAAAATATGGTCTCAAAATATTTTGAGAGTTCTACATTTTTGCAACCTTGTTCCTATATTCTGGTAGTGGGTCAATTCACCCTTTATAAAAGTACTGATAACTATTGTTCTACCTGACATAACCAAATACGCAAATACACAGTTTGAAGTATGAAGCCTCCCTGTTAACAAACATCAGCAGGGCATCTATATAAGCACATTTTATATATTTTAAATACATATCATTATTGACTTATGCTGAGTCGGCAGGCATTTATCTGTGCCAATTGGGTTTTAAAGGTTTGACTATTCTCAAATCTGACTTATTGCATGGAGGACTTCATCTGACAGGATATGGGTATACTTAGAGTATGGTTGGATCAAATGTTTTTTTGTTTTCTTAAATTGGTCACCATGACACCAGTGGCCTCAACGAATCTCAGATCTAGCCCAACCTGATTTTACCTCTGGACCCATGTGAAGCTCAAAGGGTACCAGGAAAAGATACAGCGTATAGATAATTTAAAAGAACACATCTGAAGTGCAATTAATCAGATGCGTTAACACAAGGTTATCACATCACCAAGGAAATCAGGTTTGAAAGTTAAAAAAGTTACAAGTATTTGTATATGTATATAAAATACATTTATATTTGCATACAAAGTATATGTATGGTGACCTTGCGGGAAATTATTTACAATCCAGTGCCAAACAAATGAGGAAGGGTTCCCCTTAGAGAATGGAACACCACAAGTTTTTCTTTGTAATCATCCCCTTCGTTTGCTCATTAGGGATCAAACTAAATCTATACCTTTATACATAGGACATCTGTAAAGCTGGATTGTTAAAAGTGCTATATAAATAAAATTTAATTGAATTACCCTTGCGTTGGGACAACTACCAGAGCTCTGACCAATCAGAATGCAGAGATGAACAACTTTCTTTGCTCAGACATCACTAATCTAATCCATCTAATGCCTATATAAAGAGCATACCTTGCTATTGTACAACAAAAGTTCTGCATAAACAGTAAAATCCCTTGCCATTTCTGCAGAAAGTGGAACATCATATCTATCAAGCCCTTTATATATTTTATTTTCCTTCTTTATGCCAGAACAGTGGATAAGCCAGGGTAATTTGCGTCTGCACTGCAAACCCAGGGGAGTGATGCTTACTTCTAATACCTGTAAAACATTCCCTCTAAGAGAATGAGATCCCTGGAGATTTAGAAAATAAACCATATCTGCTTAGACTCCACTGCAGGAAATGTTTGCTTTTTGCGAGCTGATTATATTTCCATCTCTCACTGTTATCAGTCTTTGAGCTCATATGGTGGATTTGTTGTGTATTGAGTTCTTTGTTCATGTTAGATGATGTAGAATGCATTTCACATTATGCAGTCTGAATGAACAGTCTGCATTATAATATACTTTCTTTGCAAAGGACAGATATTTATTTTATACCCATACAGAATGTGAATTCTAAATACACTGATGCTGGTTTGGTATTCTGTAGGCTCTGTGTAATACTTCCATTCATGGGCCAGGAAAGTCAAGTTTTCATTTGGTTCAACCAAAAGTAGATACAGCTACTTCAGAATGTATATGAAAGGTGAATCCATGCATTCAAGGCTACATTAAAATCCAAATGTACTGTATGTTATTTACAGCAATGTGTCCTGTGTAATAATTTATCAAAAACCCTAGCTGACATTGACCTCCACCACTCCTGAAATCCATGTCAAAATTTGCAAGTCTGGTCCAGGAAAAGTCCCCAAATTCTCATGTAGGTGTTTCCCCTGATGTTAGGAACCCTGTGATATAGTGCATGATTATATTTTTTTGTTAATTTTATTATTTTTTTATTAGCACAGTAGGACTGATTCTCCTACTTTTGCAAAGAATATAGAGTGTCACATTCCTGACAGAAGTGGTTGGCAGTCATTTAATTTAGAGATCTTCAAAAGTCATAGTTTCCTCTAGAGGTCAAGGTACTAGCACACTCTGGATTATGAGAATAATTTATCATTGTTATCAAAGAGACAGACAGAGGTCAAAACTAGATACTCTGAACATATACTCAAATAAATGTTTAGTGACAGGACTTAGAGGAAAGTATTGAGCCAAAGACATTCAGAAGAGTAAGAATGGGGGGTGAGACATACATGGGACTAAGTGTATTCTAGAAGCATGAGTAGGGACTAAGACTAAAGAAATCAGCAGAATATAATTTACAGAATGTTTATTTTAAGCCCTGTGGCACATCTTTCAAGGAACTTCTTGGAGCTTACTGCACTAATGACAAGTTCTGATGGTGTGAATACTCCCACATGGATACCCGAAGGATTAGACCACCCAAAATGTGTTTATGCCCAAGTCTCACTTTTTAAATTAATAGTCTAGATTTGTTTCCTCAAAGAACTACTGGCGCAATAATAAAGATTATACTGTGTTCGTCCTGTGACTCTTTTTTACAATATGTTCATAACATACTGAACATCGTTTAACTACACATAGTACTGTAGCTTTCCCTTTAGTTTTCTGCACCTGTATCCCACATCCCACTCTCCAATGTCACCCAGAAGATGATGGGTTTCCTCTAGAGTCTGGTTCCTGTCATAGTTTCTTTTTCATGACATCTCAGGGAGTTTTTTTCTTGCCCCTTTTACATATGGCTGGCTCATTAGGGATCAAAGCTACATCTGGATTTCTACAAAGCTGCATTGTGGGTATGCCTATTGTTAAAGTCTCCACACAAATAATGTAAAATTTAAATGAATAAAAGATGAGGACGCGACCACTAGGCTGTCAGCAGATGTGTCAGAGTCTACAGAGGAAAAAGAAGAAAAAAAATGCTTTAGTCTAAAATCATCTACATTGGTTCAGGCACTGACACCACACAAAATGAAAGATGATTGTTTCTGTTTGGAGAGCCGTCTGGAGGGCAAGCGTCTCAGACCTACATGATGAGGTGCACAAGAAGTGTTTGTCCCCATTCTGATGTAATGGTTACATTTGTCTGGTGTGATCCAAGTCAACAACATCAAGTACAGCTGTAAAAATGTACAAAATTGAGTCATCCAAATCAGACGTGTTAGATATGATGTGGTCGAGAATAGAGGTCAAGAATAGATATGGCCACATCAGATTGTAATATGTGCTACCATGACATGGACTCATGAAAACTAATGAATATAGAATGAAAATGCTAGCACACATATCTGTAACACTACTGAGTCTCCTTGTGATTCATAGTTGCTTTACGATTACAATGCTGCTTCATAGTTTGTATAAAATATGCAGATCTTCTATGTGGTTGTCTTATTTCCACAATAAATGGAGAACCAGAGGTTTGTAGACTTGCTGACATTATAATATCTTCCAAAATAACAACAAAACATTTTTGTCTCTAATTCTGTGACAAACAAAAATTAAACTCAGTCACAATGAATAACTGAAAAACAATATCTTGGTAAATCAAAACCATTACCATTCAAAACCTCTAGGTTTTAGGTTCCCTTGTGCCACCAAAAGAGCTCTGACCCCTTTGTTGCATGACATCACAAGACCTCTGAAGGATAGGATTTTAGCAGCAGGCATCAAGGTTGGCTTGCACCTCAAGGGTCCAGAGACATGCCGATTAGGCTAATTGGAATTCCCAAATTGCCCGGAGTTTGCGTATGTGTGTGTACCCTGCAATGGATTGGCATTCTTTCCAGGGTGTACCCTGCCTCATGTCATAAGTCTCCTGCGATAGGCTTCAGACTCCCTACGACCCTGTCTACAGCATTAAGCGGTATAGACGATGATTGACTGAGTGAGTGATTTTAGCAGCAGATCCTTTACGATCTGTAATTTGCAAAGTGGGGGCTCCATAGATCAGAATTCATTTGTACAGGACATCCCATGGATGGTTGATTGAACTGAGATGTAGGGAATATGGAGAACCTTAAACTTTTTATCTGCTAAGCTCCATGCTCAGCAACCTGTGATACACTGAGTGTTCCTATATCTTTCTATCATAGCCAGTATTAACAAATTTTTCAACAATTTGTGCTGCATTGACTTTTCTGTTGGATCAGAATAGACAGACTGGTCTTTGTTCCCCACAGGCATAAATGTGCCTTGCATACCCATGATTCTGCCACCAGTTCACTGAAATAAACTTGCTTATCAATTGTATTCATGTCCCCTGAAGTGGTCATAATGTTATGGCTGATAGGTGTCTACCAAACAACTTAAAAAGGTGTAAGCATTACATTACACAATCTCTCTTATGCTATTGAAGGATGATGTGTCAACCCTATATAACTAAGGGTGCAATTCTGTAAAGTATACATGTAGACTAAATGACCGGATAAAGCCGGATAGGGATAATGCTCTTATTGCCATCAATTCATTCAATTTAATTAATTGTCTACAGGCATGAGTTTGGTCAAAGTATGTTTTACTAAGAATTAAATTTCCCCCTCTTTAAAGAATATGGTACATGGTAGGATAGCGTAAGGCTGCTAAATCCAAATGGTAATATTTACACAAACTGATTAATAGAGAAAGGTAAAACAAACTCAACAGACTAATCAGAAGATATAGTTCTGTTGATGTGCATGAGTATTCCTGCTAATCTTTATCTAATGCCTGCTGATTCTTGACACACTTCTACCGCTGTGTCTCCTCTTGCCCTCCAGACCTGTCTGATTCATCCTGATGCTCTACTTCTATGTGGAGATTCGTGACTCACCTTTTGCTACTGTGGGTCTGTTTATTAAAGAAGTGCACTTTTTAAAAACAGTGCATGCTGAAAATCATCATATCTGGATTCTATACAGGATCAAGGATCACTGCTGTAATCATCAGTCTTTTATAATATTTATTACTGTTGATTATTAATTGTCTAGACCTGCATACCCAATTTCTTGACATTAAATTAAATGATGTAGATAAAATGAAAGAAACAGGAAGAAATGTTTTATTGTGACAGACTGAAATGTGCCTAAAGATTCAATTTAAAAATTGGTTGTTTATGTAACTACCTCGGCAGCAACCTCATTTCCACTATCGCCTTGTCCAACCACTCAGCATTCAGCATCAGCAGTATACTAATCACCAGTCTGATCATCTGTCATCATCTGCACCTGTTTCTCACTGGTTCATGCCAATTTTTTTAATGCTTGACTGATTCTTTTCCACCTGTTTTTCTACCCATCCAGAGGTATCTGGAAATTGTGCCAGCTAGAGTAGACAGAGGCCAACCCTGCGAGGATCCTGAGGCATCCAGAGAAGGACCACCTCCAGCTGGATTCTGCTTCATGATGGTTTGGAGCTACACATGCTGCTACTGAGCTCCCAGTAATCCAGACCCCCTCTGTGCTCTGCAACTGTCTGACTCATCCTGGTGACAAACTGAACTGGACTCCAAGTTAACTTAGATATCTTCTGTGATATTGAACTTCCAGCTGCCTAACGCACAGTATGTCTGCATAAAATTCCTGGGTTCCATGGGTTCCCTGTTGAGACTGGTTCCACTCAAGGTTTCCTCCTATTGCCATCTCAGGGAGTTTTTCCTTGCCACCATTGCCGTCACCCTTGGCTTGCTCATCAGGGACAATCTGATCATTATGATCTATACACACTTTTATTTGCTTAATTAATAATTTGTTCCGGAAGCATGCTCGTACAGTATATCAAAATACTCAAATCAATGGGAATTTTCCCATAAGAAATAATGGAAACTCAAATATCTCATTCCACAGGCCAAATAAATACATAAGAATAATTAATACAAACTATGACGTAAAAATAAAACAAATTAACCTGCAGTTTACCCTTGAAAAAAGTTTTTAAAAATCCCGACAGATAAGTGTTTCCATTTGTGCGCGCACGCGCTGCATGTGTGTTTGTGTATGTGTGTGAAGCTAAAGTAACGGGAGAGGAGGAATGAGACCCTCCCCTCTCCCTCATCTCGTCTTACACAGTAACCCTTCCTCCCCTTTTATCTGGAAAATCAACAAGAAATCACTCTAATGAGCGCGCACTAACGAAATCACTGCTGTAAAGTAAAAATAAAACAAATTAACCTGCACTTTACCTTTGAAAAGAATCGCGACAGAGCAGTATTTTGTTAGAGAGAGAGTGTGTGTGAGAAGGCGAGAGGAGGGGGGAAGGGGTACGCTGTCCAATGACGCGTGAAAATGGATCTTTAACCTCTCTAATGAGACTTGCTTTTGCTTTATATGCACGCACACACGTGTGTTACAATAAACAGTACATGCGCCCTATACACACACGCATACAAACACAAAATAAAATATGGTTTACGCACACACACGTGGTTACAGTGTTACAGTATACACGTGTGCATGGATGTTGATTATACCAGTAAGAGACGCGCACGCTTAAGACCCAGCAGGGGAGACGATTACCCACAATTCTGCAGCACAAGAGAGAGAAACCACGCTCGTCATCAAAACAAGAAGCGCATGCGTGCCTCATGATACTCGGTATTCGTAAACCAAAATTTCTCGTTTTTCAAGTCTAGAGTTTGTAAATGTAAATGTAAATGTATTTAAAAAATTTTGCTTGTCTTGCGGAACACTCACGAACCGGATATAGTATAAATAGTATATATAGTATAAATTAACTAGTAAATTAACAATTTAATCAATCACTGTGTACTTGTCAAATAAATCTTTATTTGTATGTCTTGGATGGTTTTCAATAATTGTTCCATAATTTTATTTGACGTTAAATGATTATTTTCACTACACTGATCCGTTTGACACAGTTTCTTAGCTTAAATGCATTGTATAGTGTTACGTTCTGTAGTTTTTTGGAATTTTAATTTTTTTTTGTATGTTCGATCCTTATACCTTTCATGTCCTAGGATTGGACATCATCCCTGTCAATCTCCAATCTACTAACGGAATCGCAATTCCCTTTTCGGAACTGACAAGACATCCTCAGCCTGGTATAAGGGCCTGAAAGTGATGCAAGAGAGGGGTTTTCTTTTTTTTCCTTTTTCAATTGTTCTTGATCGTTTGTCACACTTTGAATTTTTGTTGCAGTTATGAGATGGTAGTTTCTACCCATGCTCTGTTTTCTTTATATGTTGTTTTGTCCGACTCAACTGTGATTTGATTCCTGCTTCCTTTTTTTTTTTAAAGAGTAGATCGTTGGGCTTAGTTCTGACATGGTTAGTGGTCTACATAAAGCAACATGTAGAGTGTAAGTTTGTATAAAAATACAAGTTTAGGAGAGGGAGCTAATATTTCTATTTATGTTGGTTAGTTAGTGTAGTTAGTTGTTATTGGCTTTGTTTCTTTTGTTGGTTTAGAATAGTAATTGGGTTGAAGTTAGAAGCTGTTTTGTTTTGTTCATTTTTTTACGTTTATTATCGATATGTTTGCATATTATTTGTAAATATGGTTTCTTTAGATTTCCACTGTAACTTTAAAAAGTAATTTGGTGTGGTGCTGAGATTCTTTCACTGATAGTTTGTTGGCACTTATTTCATATCTTTAGTTTGTTTCATTAATTTACACACCTTATTCCCTTTCGTAATCAGTGACCTTCTTGATTATAGTAACATCCTTTTTAAAATCTTATTCCTTATGTCCACTTTTTATTTCCCTAGTTGCCGACAATGATAAGAACAAAATAGGAAATTGTAACATATAGGTTACTTAAAGGCATATATTCTTGTATAGACTGATGAATCACCAAACTCTAATCAAAATCAGCACATGCAGCATATGGTAAAAAACAAAACAAGTAATGCTTTGTATGTGTGTGTTTATACCAGCTTTAAATCTCATTGATGGGAATCAAGATGGATAACAGCATTAAGCCTGGATTTATTCCACTCGTATGCCTCATACATTCTGTGTAAGATTGCATTTTTAATTTATTTTAAATGACTGGAGTCGAATGTGTGTTTGAGCATGGACATTCCCCTCCGTCTCTTTCTTGCTCTCTCATATAAACGAACACACGGACCCGTCCATTTCAACTGATCTAGGTCACTGCCTCCAGTGATTAAGGCATACATACTTGTCGATGAGCAAACAACACTCTGAAATGAACTTTACTTTTAATCAAAACAGTTCAGCCTCTATTAGGAAGCACTATATTACTCCAGTCTGCTTCTTATAGAGTTCACGATCCATGGTATATTCCAGTGATTCATTTTTATTATGGTTAACATATTTAACCAAAGGCCTCTCTGTGCTATGACTCTTTCAGCAGAATTAGAGGAACGTTATGTCCACAAAACAAATGGGGGCTGCAGACGGTGACTCCCATGAAAGATGGCACTTCCAGCGGCATATTTCTTCCCGACAACATGGGGTGTATGATGAATGGTGTGCGACAGCAGCTCCTGAACTCACACCAGCCAAGCCATGGAGATATTCACCGGATACTCATCTGGGCCGATGGGGTGCCACAGGCAGCCAAGCTGGATAAAAACATTCACCTTTCTGTTACCCTTACGTGTCACCTCTGAGCTCACTACAAATCAACAACCAAGCAAAACCAGAAAGCATGCTACTAATGATATTATGAATTATCTTTCTATTTTTTTATTTTTTGGCCAGAATTGAAAAATCAAGGGTGTTTTTTTTGGTATAGGAATTATGATATATTAGAGGATCAAATCTTCTTGCATGTTGATTAGGGTCTTATTAGGGACACATTATGAGAACTCCATCTATATATATAGCTCATCATCACACCCATATCTGGGATTTCTCAACACTGCCTCCATCTCAGAAGCACACAGTCATATCGATTGTCTTTTTTTTCTGTAGCATTACAAAGTGAGGTCCATAAAGACATGGTTTGTCAAGGCTTGGATTGGATGAATTCAAGTGGGCTGCATTAAATGTTGACCACAACCCCACTGATCAACTCTGTGATTTCCGGAATTTCTAATTGTTTACCCGGCCTCCATGACACTACAATAGTGCCTGACCCCAGTAGCAATCTTCTGAGGTTTGGGCAAATCCCCACAGTCACACTCTAAAAACTAGTGAAAAGCCTTCCCTGAAGAATGGGGTTATTATAACGGTAAAAAGGGACACATTCTGTAATGGGATGTTCAAATGGCACATATAAATGTGATGGTCAGGTTTCAATAAACTTTTATAAAATTTAGTACCTTGGACGAGGCAATTGCATCTCATTACCATTCACACACTCATTGTCAATCTAGGTATTGATGTGTTATGGTAAGTGGAGAAAACTGGAGAACTCATAAGAAAATCACGTGGAAGTCATACATACTAATAGCAAATTGGTTACATAAATTTAAAATGCAGCTGTAAGAAATAATCAAAACATTAAATTAAAACACAAACAGTAATATATAAATCAATTTAAATAGTGGAAAAAAAATTTTTTGCATAAAAAAGTCTGCTGTAGCTCTATTTTTAAGTTTTGTTAGTGAAGTATGGAAAAGGCTAGCACTAGATGATATGAAATTATTTGAAATGTACTTTGTCAGACCCCTGCGGTGGATTTGCACCCTGTCCAGAGTGTCCCCTGCCTTGTGCCTTTAGGGATAGGCACCTGGTATCTGCGACCCTGTACACAGGATAAGTGGTATACTGTAGAAGATGATATGAATGAATGAATGAATGAATGAATGAATGAATGAATTAATTACAAATTTGTCAGACATTCAGTGATTATTAAGTTTAATAAATTGATTAGTTTAACTAATATTAAAATATTCTACAAGAAAGAGCTAGCCTATAGCCTAAGGCTAAACTCAATCTAGTATGTTTTCCTTTTCTGAGATGTCTCTAGGGGCACAACCCTGATTGCTCATTGGTAAATCCATCCATCCATTCATCTATCCATCCATCCATCCATCCATCTAGGAACCTCTGTAGTCTAACTAGGGATCGTGGAGGCCAATGATGACCATTGTATTTATTCTCATTCATACAAAAGTAATGAGACCTCTGGTCAACATTCACATGCATATTCACACACTACGGGCATGTTTTTTGACTGTGGGAGGAAACCAGAGAACCTGGAGGAAACCCATCAAGCACGGGGAGAACATGCAAACTCTAAGCACACAGATCCGACACGAGAATCGAATCCAGGACCTAGAGGTGCACGGCAGCAGTGCTAACCACCCATTACCCACTGGTAAATCAAACAGCATAAATGTACTTACAACAGTGAAATATTGTACTGTATTTGTAACCAATTATGCATTCAACAAAATGTCTTCATGTGCTCTCAAAACTGGTGTAAGGGAAATGATCCATGTTTTATCCATGCCTCAAATTTTCAACGCATTCAAAACACATCAATAAGCTTGATTAGGATAGATTTTAATGATGAGGTGAATCTGCCCACAAAGAAGAACTTGTGGTTTGTGATACACGTAAAGCATTGAACAGTAATCATGCTTTTTTGTATAAGATCTTATTAATGGGATGACACTAGAAGAATCCATAGCTCCACAGAAGCAGGAAAATCTTGATAATAAGAATAATTTCTACAGGGATTAGGAGGCAATCTCATGCAGAGGCAGGATCCATTCCTTCACCCTATCGTGTCTGCTCAAAAAAGTCATTGCAGAATGGATTGGCTGATCTTCACATGCTCTTGATAACAGGGGAAGAAAAGGATTCAAGATTTGCAGCATTGATAGATTATCAGTGACGAAGCAAACAATCTACTGGGATGTTTTAACAAACTTGCTCTGCAGGCCTGGTCATGCACAGATAAACTTTAATTATTGGGAAATGTTATTCTGGTTAAAAAAGATAAAGAAATCCCTGCTGTTGTAATGATGGAGACAAGAATGTTCATTCTTTTAGGACAGCTGTTTTGACTTTAAGGACATAAGTAGGCCACCATTTGCACAACTTGCACCATTTGTCGTGTGTATGCCATTTAAGGAAAAGCTTAACAGTCCAAAATTTACATCAATAGGGTTGACTTATTCGGGTGGATAAGTAAATTTTTTGGGCTCCTCATTTAAATTATTAAAATTAAATGTGTGTGTGTGTGTGTGTGTGTGTGTGTGTGCGTGCGTGCGTGTGTGTGGTTCAAACTTCTGTGTTTGCCAGATTTGTATGAGGTTGAAACATTGGACAACATGTACACCTTTAAGCCTGAAATTAATATAAAATTAATGATAATAAAATAAAAATTATAAAATATTAAATAAACATATTAAATACTTTTTAAAAAATAAAGAAGAAAAAAAAAGTACACATTGTTGTTTGGTTCTCTGTATTTTTTTATCTTTAACTGTAATGTTGAAGTGCAACATAAAATAAAAGTAAAAAAAAATAAAATAATAAAATGTAATTACTGTAAATAAGAAAATGCCTTCAAATAAGCATCAGGTAATAGAACATATTACTGCATTTTAAGAATTAGTCTCCACTTTAAAGCTTATAAAATAGCACTTTATCCAGCACATCTATTTTTTTTATTTTTACAAGCGTGAGAAATGCTACAGTATACTTACTGTGTAGAGCTGCAGACAGTGATTTGTATATATCTATTCAACAGTTAGTTCCAACCAAGTAACCTGATTAGATTAGGAGCATTCCACAAGTGGTGATATAGAGCATTGGCAACAGCACTGGCATGTTTAATTATATGTACTGTATTACACTACATCACAGGCATTCTAACAATTGATAGTTACACTAACTGCAGATCCCCAGCATGGATGAAAGTACATTGGTACAGTATGCGATAATGGAAAGAAAAGAGAGCAGCTCAAAACCTATATTAAAAAAAACACACAAACACACCTCTGATAACACTGATAATGTTGAGAGCATCATCCTAAACAACAGTTCAGATTAATTACTTCAAATTCATTCCAAATTGTCAGCTGCAGAATCTTCAACGCTTGACTTGCAGCCTTGTGCCTACAGCTGTATTACAGCCATGCTGCTATCCAGTACAACAGCACTCCCTTTCACCACACCAAGGAATGCTGTGAATTAACAATTTGCTTTTCTGAACAAATGCTTAATTAGATACAATACAAAGCATAAAACACTATGAAACAGCTCCAGCATTAGGCCAGACTCTATTGTTTTACATGTGGGGTAGGGAGGATAGGGCATCAGTGTGCCAAATTTAATAGTTCTTCAACTTGTAGTCTCTTCTCCACATATACTGTAAAAGGCAAAAGTAATTAATTTATTGCTACTACTACTACTACCACTAATAATAATAATAATAATAATAATTAAAACAAACAAAAGGGTTTGTGCTAGGACCCCTAATAATTTGAACAAACATAACAGGGATCCTGCAGTTTCACAGGAAATCTAATATAACAGATATATTTTTTTAAGGTAGATAAACATCTTCTCTACATCTTCTTTCTTATATTCTATAAAGTATATTGCTTTAAATGTGAATAGATGATAAGCTAAAGAAAAAACAAAGTTGCTGTTTAAATCTAAGCTTAAGGTCATAGTCACTGGCAAGTAACAAAGTACAACTATTCTTAGTGTACTTTATAAGTATTTTTCTTGTATCTGTACTTTACTTGTGTATTTTTACATATGAGATTTTTTTTTCTACTTGTACTCTGTATATTTTTACAATAAAAAGCATGCTCCCTACATTTTAAACAGAGACTCATTACATTTGAACAGACAATCACACAAACATGCAGTGATTTTCTAATCTAAAGATAACCATTTACACTGTGACATATCATGACTGTAAATGAGAAGCTTGCAGGTTTGTTTAGAACATGCCAGCAATCTGGCCAATGGATCATGTACCCTTGCTAACTAGCCAACATACTGTGGTTTTTTTTTTGTTTGTTTTTTTAAACAAGCTTATAATCACCATTCTGTATTCTGTATGCTTGCAGTATGCCCATGTTTAATAGACTACTTCCATTCTATGGGGGTAGCAATGGGGTAGCTACAGAAATAATGAACGAAGCCAACAAAATACACCCTTATTCATTTAATCAATGCCAAATATTGTCGCTATCAATCTCTGCTGGACATCAACTTCAATTGTATTTAAAATAATTCAAAATATTGTTTATGAATAACTCAGTCTGATCGATATTCAGAAAAAA